>VXAY01003090.1:20989-43904 GCA_013399855.1 Oxyruncus cristatus | reverse complement strand
CGGCCCTCCAGCCAGTTCCTAACCCAGCACAGAGTGCCCCTGTCCAAGCCGTGGGCTGCAGCTTTTCCAGGAGAATGCTGTGGGAGAGGGTGTCAAAGGCTTTGCTGAAGTCCAGACAGACACATCCACAGCCTTTCCGTCGTCCGCCAGGCGTGTCACCTGGTCATCAAAGGAGATCAGGTTGGTCAGACAGGACCTGCCCTTCCTAAACCCGTGCTGGCTGGGTCTGATCCCGTGTCCATCCTGTAGGTGCTGTGTGATTGCACTTAGGATGATCTGCTCCATAACCGTGCCAGGTACCGAGGTCAGGCCAACAGGCCTGTAGTTTCCCGGGTCCTCCTTCCATCCCTTTTTGTGGATTGGCGTGACATTTGCCAGCTTCCAATCATCTGGGACCCCCCTCTCCATATTAATGGATGTTGTCCTTTGGGCAATCTGCATCATCCGGACAACAAGCCTCCTCTGCATACCTTTACTTGTGCCAGGTAGTTAAAAAATCAGCCAAAATTTCTCCAGTCACATAAATGTTGTACATAGAGTAGTACAAGGAGGCCCATTTCTACCTGTTAAAGGTATGACATACATACCAGTCACGAAAAAGATTCAGATTTCTATATTTTTAATGAAATGCCTTGTTTTAAAATTCCATTTTACCGAATGTGGAAAGATACTTTGCTTTCAGATATTTTAGTATACCTTTTATCCTAATTAAAATTAACTAGATTTCTCTCTCCTGCCATGTCCTTTAAGACTAGTTACTGTTGGTGGTGTTTCCACTTTGCAGTCTGCAGTCATTTAGAAGAAGTCCCATTTTTCCTTAGTCTTGGCTGCATCTGACAATTAGTGTAGCTAATATATAAATGAAATAAGGAAGCTGTGCAGACAGTGCCATAGCTGCAGAACACCAGTGTTGGGAGAACCCTTGCTTTCCAAGCAAGAATTCTAAATAGTTCAGAGGTGACCATATTTTCCATATAGATTAAATAGTCATTTGATCCAGTGTATAAACAAACCTTGAAAAACAGAATAGCTCCCTGTTTCCTATGTGTAGGTGAGTCCTTTGAGAACTAGGATACCCAGCAATATTCAGATTTTCCTCCTTTGGATCCCAATTACTTTTGTTCTTTTTAGCACAGGGAAAGAGTTTCAAAAGAAAGTTCAAAGGAGGCAGTACCTTGGGGCCTTGTTGGTAATGGTTAGAGAAGCATCTGGAAGCTGATCTAGAATGCAGTGACTGATCCCTCAGTTCAACAATTATGAACTTCTCGGCTGATCATTTCAAAAGGAAATGCTTAATTTTCTTGTCTTCTCTGGAGTTCAAAGGTAGGAAGATAGGAAAGACAGGAACATCTAGCCTTGTTTTTTTCTCATTAGTGTATACATACATATGTCTTCCAATGCAATGTTTTATGCGTGTGGCTGCGTTAACAGTAAAGCTTTCTGAACACAGAATTCTACCCAGTCCTTATCTCCCAAAACCAGGCTTATTTGGGATTTCTGCTGATACTTGCTGTGCAGCACATCCACAGGAGTTCCCTCCTATTTCTGGGAAATGTTGCATGTGGCACTGTAAGATCCTGGATGCGAATGTCACTGAATTATTGATATGGGTCGAAACCAACTCACTGTGTATGTGTGTGTGTCCGTGTGAGGAAGGGCTGGGCCTTGACCTGCAGGTTACATGGCAGAGCTGGAAGGTCTGCACATAAGGCTTGCTGAGGGCACATGGCAGAGCCAGAAGGCCTGCAGCCCACGCAAAACACATGGCATCACTGAAGGCTGTGTAGTTGGGATGTCAGTCAAAGCAGACCTGCCTGGTAGCCAGCCCACACCACACTCCTGGAGCCTGTGACTGGCTACAGCACAACTTACTCTGGTCTGGAAGACACTGACCGGATATCCTGCCTGGGAGGGAAAACTGAACTCTACAAATACACGAGACTCCATGTGGTCTCTCTCCTTCCATCTTGTCTCTCCTGCACCCCAAACCATGTGAACCACCAGATTTTGTCAGTAACCATTTTTTACTTTCCTCTCTCTCCTATTCTCTTTCTTCCCTGTGTCTTTACCCCTTTTAATCTGTTTTCTTCTTTTACTCTTTTCCTTCTCTTGTGGGTAACTAATTTAAAACCAATAAACTGTGTTTTACTAAAGCTGGTATAGTGATTCTTTGTAGTGGGTGTTTCCTGTGGAATGGGTCTTTGTGCTGAATGCTCTAGTGAAATGCTTTTATCTTGGTTGTGTTTTACTCCTGTAAAAACCTTTTGCCAAAATATCTTATTTTTCTCACTGAACTAAAAAGAATTTCTCTTAGGGAAGAGTGTGTGACTCTTTCTCCAGATGCTAACTATAGGTTATAATGAACCAAAAGGCTTTTAAAAATAAATAAAAATGTAACTGCTCTGGGCAGCTTATAGCTTTAAAATCCAGAGTGTAACAGGCATGCAGGGAGTACACACACAGATGTGCTGAGCATCTGATGGTGCATGCTGAGCAGATGCAAGCTGACTTGCAACCATGCCTCAGGCAGAAAGCTTTTCTAAGTGTGAAATAACATTCCAGCTGACAGTTACCATATGTCCAGAAGTTGAGGATATATGAAAAAGCAACAAAATCCATCTTGAAAAAATTCAATTACAGGAAAAAAAAAAAAGAAAAGGAAAAAAAAAAGACTTAAAAAAACCCCAACCCAAAACAAGCCCTCAGGAAAATAGCACTGTTAAACTTCAAAAGTATGTCTCACTCAACTCTGTTACTCAGGGTAATCAAGACATGTCTAAGAGCACAGAGAACAGTAATATTCAGAAAATTCAGGATGTGATGAAAAGCATCAGCAGAGATAAACATCTTCTGTTTAATACTTAGAAATCTAATCACAAATATGGTGGATGTGGCCTTGTTAAATATGCAGCCTCCAAGTTAGTTGAACTGATTGTATAGTAATGTAGTAATTTTTAAATATAGTAATGTAGTAATTTTTAAACTTCTCTTATGTAAGAAGATTCAATATTAATAATAGTAACTCCCAGCTGATATGGACATATTACTGTAAATTCAGAAATATAGACATGCCAGTAATATTTGCAAATTTCTGTTAATGTTTAGAAGGATAGAAAGAAAAGTCTTTGTATTTAATGGAGGATAAATTCTTGCCAGCTCCCAAAGCAAAGATGTTTGTCACTTTGCTACAAAGGACGTTTTTTCAAAGGGAATAGAACATTACCTTTCTTTGATGGTTCCTCAGAGGTGACAACAGCATATTTTCAAATGAGTAAATTTTCATGGAGGGACTTATGACTGAACCTCAGTGACTAATAACTTTATAATTTGTATAATTTTTTCCTTACTCTTTCTCTGTAGGTCAGAGCAAAGATGCAAGGAAAGACCTCCAAGTGCCATCAGGACCACCCTCCTACCTGGATATCTCACAGATCTTCTGACTGGGTAGAGGCCTTTATTGTTCTGTACTTTGCATGTTCAGTTCTCCTGTGTGAATTTGTATACTGCACTGCTACCTTCCAGAAACTGACATTTCAGTCTCATGGTACAGAGCTAAACATGCTGAATAAAATCAGTGAGAGTCCTGCAAGTAGGAGGGGGAGGCAATCCAGTGGATTGTATTCATTTAGTACTTCAGCATAAAGACTGCTGCATACTCAATACACAACGTGTATCGATATACGTGCACAGATAGATATGCAGGTAGGTAGGTAGATCATACTACTAAATAACACAGAAACGGGGGTAAAGGCTGGATCACCATCTGTCATTTGCCTGTAGCAAAGTCACTGAGGTTGCTGCAGTGCCAGCTTTCCCAGACATTGTCTAAGCCCAGTCTGAACAATACCATGTGCCAGGGATTCTTTCTAACAGACATTTTTGCTGCTACCATTTGGAGGGGACATGGGACAGAGCATGCAGCTGTCTAAGACCAAAGCGGTCATGTCATTTGGCCTCAGGACCACAAAATGATCCCTGGGTGGTTTTAGTTAATCATGCAGATGTAACCAAGGAGACAAATGTCATAACCCTTATTCTGACACAGACTCATCCTGTTGTATTAAAGTTTGAAGCCTGAAATTTAGAAGAACCGACAGAATCTCATCCACCAGGACAATATATAGATTTTGGAATGAAAATACAAAAATTAAACAATTAACTGCTCTTCGTGTTTTCAGTTAATTGAAATGGCTTAGGTGCAGGTTGGTTGTTTCAGAAACGGACCATGGTCAACTGAGAGATGTTTAATACTCATTCAGCTGGGTATCTCCAATATTGCTTACCATCTTCCTTCTATTCCAACTTCTAGCATTGGGCTTGACATTTCACCTGAAAAATCTCACTTACTGAGGTTTAATCATTAGTAAAACTCCTGCACTTTTATTTTCAAAACATTTGGCATCCCCACATATGATCCTATCAGGATTCTCTGAGTGTGGAGCTGGGGTGCAGCTTCAGAAAGACTCTTTGTGCTAGGACCAGTCCAAAAAAACCAGAGGTACATGGCATTAGGGCTGCCAAAACCAGGTCACCTTCTGCATAAGGAGACACCAAGTAAGTAAGGAACAGACTTGTCAACGAGTACTTTCAAATGGCTTTATGAAAAAAAAAATCATTCCAACAGTTTACTGCGCACTGGAAAATATAATATATACTAAAAAAATATTCTTGACTGGCCAATATGATCTTGATCCCAAAGAGAAGAGTAACAACTAAAGAGAAAGCTATTGCCTTGATTTGAAAAAAAGGCATTGACATTACTCTTGCCTTAGTTCTCCAGTTCTATTTCATGAAGCTACTTACCTAACTAAAAAAAATAAAACACCAATCCCCTCCCCCCAAAAAACTTATTCTTTTTCTGATTTAAATCACTGTTGTTTATAAACCTATAATATACACAATCAGGAAACAAAACCTGCTTGCATAACATAGTTAAGTGCCTCATAAAGAACATTCAAAATGAGAAATGTTTAGAGATGTCTTAGAAGGGGAAGAAGAAAACCAACAACTCAAGTGCAGTTATTTCATAGCTAAGTTTCAGTGACTGATGGGCAGCACGTGCTGCTTTCAGCCTTCAGGTATCTCATCAAGCCGGATGAACTACAGTGAAAGTTATTACCCAGCTCTAATGCAGTACTTAATCCCTTATCTGAGACTGGAGAGAACAGTCAACGTAATCTGCCATAAAATAAGCAAAATTAATATTCTATGAGCAGGATATGCTAAAAACAATTTTATCTTAGTGTTTAAGTGATGAATTCAGGAAACTTAACATTATACAGAAGTTAATATATACTATCTTCTGCAACAGGACTTAATTACCAGGAAAATATGGTCTACTACTGCATTCAACCTCCATTTTATTCATTCTACTCTCCATTAAAAAGACATGACTTTCCCGATTTTGCAACACCAAGATTCTTTTACCTGAAATTATGTCTAAACTAGTATTTTGAGGCCATGAGGTCTGAGTTTAAAATATAAATATTTCAGTATATGTATACCTATTTACCAGAAGATAGAACCTGTTTATGTTGACCTGTCTTGTGAGGGGAAACCCACATTTTGCCACACAAAACCTTTTTGTTGTTGCAGCACCAAACACAGAGCTGTCTGACACTCTGATAGTATGCTCTTACATTTTTTGTCCAGTCCTTTAAGCTGCTGTGGACCAATGCTGGCCAGGATATCAGGCTCCTTCCTTCCTGCCTGCCTGCCTTCCTGCCTGCCCGCCCCCGCTCCCTCCCCTGCCCTCATATAACAGGATAGTTTGGTCTCTGTCTTGTCAAAGACTGTGTGGCATAAGCTCTGGCATGCATATTGACTGGCTGCATAGTTTGGCACTTGCACCCTGTCAGCAAATGGAAGGATTGCTAGGAATGACAGAATCAAAAGGTTCTGCAAAGAACATTGTTTCAGGAGGCAAATCCACCTACTAAGGCATAAACTTATGTGACTGTTTTAAAATATAAAAACCTCTTTCTTTGTCATGTGCAAGCTGACTGCACTGGTCTCCTGCTAGACCAGCAGGCCAAAATTAATCTGTGAAAGCAAGCATTAGTTCAGGGATTGCTATTGTACTGAGAGACTAAAGGACAGTTCCATCACTGGGAAAAGTAGGTACTAGTCTGAATTGGTAGTGGAAACTGTTTTCAGACTGGTAATCTCCTGTCTGCTTGTTTGGGCCAGGAGTGTCTCAAGGTCCATCTAGATTATTGACAGTAGCAGAACCATTTAGGTGTCAACTTCAAGCATCTTTGGCAAGTTATTAAGAAAGGCTAAAGCCACGAATATATTCTACTTTTGACTCTTCAGGTAACCGAGAAAAAGTTCCCTGCGGCAACAATAACTATTTCTATTTCAGCTGTAAACTAAAATGAGAACACTTTTCTTTCACTGTCCACTTCCAGAGTACATATTAAGACTCTGGGCTATTTGCCCACAGACTTGTTAAGAATCTCCATTATTGTGAGCTATATGAAATGCTATCAGGGCATTCCCACATTCCCATTCCACAAAGAGCAAAACTAAAGATGAGAAAAAAATATCTGAAGCACAAGAAGGCAGAAAACTGTCTTATTTGTATGCTCTGCTCAGGTCCAAACTGAAAAGCTCTTTTGTTTTCCAAATTTGCCTTGGTTCAGAACATCAGAAGACAACATGGATATCTTCAATGTGACAGCAAGGGAGCTTGTGATGATGTTCCTCAGTCTGTACCTTGACCAGAGTTAGGGTGCTTCAGCTTCTTCTGATCAGATTGTGGAGATCCCTTCCAGGCTCATTACCATCTGTTAGGATTTCCAGCTACTTCTTTCAGCAATGTTTTTCCTCAACCAAAAAGCCCTGGTGACATGATGCTTCCCAATGCTTGTGGTTACTCCGTAGCATTTTTCATCGAATTTTCATTTTTGTTCATTTGTCATTGATTTTGCACAATCATTCTCCCTCTGGATTAATTTCTCCAGAGAATCATAGAATTGTATAGACTGGAACACATGGTGACCTTCTTCGGTGGTACTTAAAAAGTTTTGGACATCTAGGAGGCAATACACTTGCTGCAGCCTCATCTTCTGCTGTACAGAAAGTACAGTGTTTGTGATACTTACTGCCCTGTGTCTTGAATGTCAGATACTGGGGGCAAAGGTGTCCCTTCCTACCAGATAGAAAGCAGTTGGTGGCTAACATGGTGAAGAGCTCACAATGCAGTGCAGATGGACTGTGACAGTTCACATGCATAGCCTCTTACCTGTGCATAAGGGTGCCATTACAATACCATAGCATTATAATTCTGCTGCACAAAGTCTTCAACACCTCCTTGAATAAGGAAGCTAACATGCCCCTATCCCAGCCTCTCACTGCACTGCTAGAACAACCTGCTTAGCTCGCCAGGCTTGGATGTGTGCCTCTTGACCCTACAGAGAGGCTCTGTTTTGGCTCACATTCTTCCAGTCAAAAGGTCTAGAGGCAAATCCATGAAAACTCTAGCCCTGTTCATCAGCAAATTTTGAAAATATCTGAAAATCATCAAAGCAATTAATGCCCTCTTTAAAATTACACCATGGGTATGTAGCACTGATGTAACAAAGGTGTGTGTGTTTTAACTAAATTTATGCATATTAAGGTTAAAATGCATGATTGAACAAGAGGTCATCTTGATAACAGGTAAGAGGTACCAGCTTTCATTAAATAATTGAGTTCATACCACTTTTCGGATTTAAAAGGATTTATTTTATTGCAAGGCATTATATTTACTTTTTTTTTTTTTTTGGTAGTGGTGCCTCAGGCAAATTATTTTTTCAGTGAAGATCACATAAAATTTTTGGTGCATTTTCCAATAAATGTTTGAAACAAGACTGAGCTACTTAATTAAAAATACTTATCTATTACAGACATCAGACCAGGTTCATGTAATTTGATTGCTTCATCCAGAGAAGTAATTAAAAAATTAGAACAGTACATTTTAATTCTCTCTATAATGGTAACAAGATCTGCCTTACTTATATGATTCCAGAAACTCTCTTGCATTTCTGCAATAACAGAGATTTGAACTTGTTGAAAATATGTACACTTGCAGCAAAGTTATGAAGATTGATTCCTCACTGACTCAAACTAGAATAAATCAGGAGTAACACTGCAGAGATCAATGCATCCATTGACTTAAAGTAATGGTAGTCCAATATAAACAGCTCCTGCCTGTCAGATTTCATATTGCTTTTACACTTAAGTGACTATATGAGTGGCCCTATGAAAACCCAGTGAAGTATTAAAATTGCCTAGAGCCACAGCAACCCTACTGTTCAAATAATGCAGAACTGGAGCTGTATCATGTCCATGTCTTTTATATGAGCCCAACCATGCAGTATCAGAGAGAGTGTTATGTTTTTCAGGATTTTAAAAGACCTTTTATTTTTCCTGTGCAAATATAAAGAACCTAAGTTTATTGAAAAAAGCTTTTTGAACTAAGCTTTCTCCTTTCTGTACCAAGAAGGAGAACCAATACCACTGAAGAGACTGTCAGTGCATTGTTTCTTCAGAGAAAATTCTAGATTAAAATATAGTAATACATTTAATTTTCTGCGGCATTCATTTTAATCAAATTGTTACAGGTCATCGTGAAGACCTACAGTTTTTTCGGGCACTTTTGACAGCCTCTCATAATTGTCAACTTGTCAACATTCATTTATTGGTTACAATAAGGTGTAGATACGATAAAATGAAATGTGTCAAAATCATACAAGTCTCGAGCATGTTAATGAAGTAATCAAATTTCCACAGAGTTGTAGAAACCCTTGTTAAAATACATTTGTAGTAAATTCAACCATGAACCCTATGAGGCCTGGTCATTTGAGACTTCAGTGAGCTTGGCAACATTTCTGCAAGTGATGCCTTCAAGACAGTTGAAGTGTATGGGTTTTAACAAATCAAAAAGATACATATATATTTCAAAGATATTTTTATTTAATAGAATTCAATCACAGTTCCCACCTGGCCCTGTTTTAATGGATTTAAAATTCTCCTACAATACCTAGGCATTCTGTTTCCCAGATCCTCTGAATCCAAGTTATTCCCAAACATCTGAATCAAGGAACAAAGGGCTATATCCCACACCAATGAAGACTGTACCATGGGTTCTAACTTTTCATAGCTTCATGGCACCTGCCTTCTATTATCAACTCTGTTCTTCTATGTTAAGTTTTAAACAACTGCTCTTCTCTCCTCATCTTACCTTGTCCTGGCATCCCTGAAGTCTGGCTGGTTTTTTATGACTGTAAACTAATCTCCTTTACCCACTTGCTCTGCTCTTCCCTTCTCCATAAAATGCAAAATGTGCTTGCTTCCTTTGTAAAACACTTAAACATCTGTGAATAGTTGTTCTATATGCTACAGCTGGGAACAAGAGGAAGAGCCTAAATATTTGTCCACATCTGTGGGGTTGTTAAATCGAATTCCAACGCCCTCTGATCTGATGCAGACTATGCAGTTATTAATTTGGGGATTTTATTTCCTCTTACAAAACAAGATAAAACCCTTGTGTTCAGTCTCTGGTGCATATGTCTTTGTTCACTGGTGATGTTTCTCTCCCTCCTGTCTTCAAGTTCTAGAATAAGATATGCAGCAATATCAGATAATAGTTGTTACTTTTGGAGTGTTCCTTTTACTAGGTATTTCTAATGTTTTCTTTCTATGTCATTAAAAATAAATACTTCTGAATATAAAAATGTCTGGAAAGATGACAAATTAAAGAAGTTCCTCAACTGAATCAGCCAAGTAGCTATGACAAGCAGCATGAAGTATTTACAGTGGCAATTGTTACTCATGCTTCAATCCAGCCTATTCTTGACCATGCTGCAATAGTCTCAGAAGGAATTAAAGTTTTGGTTCTCTCATTGCACCAGTTACTTTTCAACTTAAAGAAGTTATTTTCTATTTCTCAGGCAATATTTACTCTATTTCTCAATTTATTTCTTCTCTTATTTCCAAGGAACCGCAGGAAAAATTCTGACCTTTGTAATTGGTGGCTTCTGTTTTCCTTCTCATCTTCAAACTAATAGGTGATCAGCACTTTTCTGAATGTAACAATTAATCAGTTTATAGGAGACTGGATTTCTGAAAACTAAAGACAATCTTAATCCTTGCTATTACATGATTGTCACTTAGATATAATCTGCTTCAGATACAGTAATACAAATGATAAATATTATATATCTCAGGATACCAAGCACAGCTGTTTAATTTTTCTCACAAATTCGTAAACATTTATCTTTTTGTCTTACACTGAGAACTTAAATTGCAAGATGATAACCCTGACTCTGAGAAAATTCTTCTCCCTTGTAAAAAATTCTCAGGGAAATGAGAAAAAAAGGGATAATCAATCAGTTCTAGATAAACAAGGGTTACCTGGACACACAGACTGCAGTTTTGACTATGATTAAACAGGATGGGCTAGAAAAGGCAATTGCAATCACTGGACAGCATCCTGGGAATAAAGAGTGGTCACACTCTTCTATAGTGGGAAAAAAATGCTGCTCAGAGGGAAAGTAATCAGGACAGAGTAAAAGTAGAGACCAAACAGAAGTAGAATGTCAGGTAAGGAATGAAAGGAATCCAAAACAACATTTGCAGAAAGCAGCTTAAGAACCGCCTGCTCAGAGCATCTCAGACTCCCGGGATTATAAAAATGTCCTGTTTAAGCTATGTCCCCTACAGTTTCTGAGGACCTAAATTTAAACATTTGTACTTTTCCCTGAAGGAAGAAAAGGGGGGTTTATACCTGCAAAGGGTGCCTTTGTAACACTGAAATGTCTAATCAAAGCAAATAGTTTAATATAAACATATATATAGTATATATATTTATATATATATATGAACTTTGTAAGTTGGTGTGAGAAACAGAAATTTTAATGGTTAATGGCTCAAATGTTTGGCCATTTGCAGAGGCAGAAGGGTGCTTTGACGTGGCCTGGTTTGCACCCCCTGAGGGGAAGGAGAAGAGGTTTTGTGCTTGTGGTGGCAAAACCTCTGCTTCACATAAGGCAGAAGGGGTGAATGCTCCCCACTGGAGGCTGTAGGTTCTGAGCCAGATAAGGGAAAAGGCTGATAAGAAGCAGACCTGTGGAGGTGGGATGCTGTTTTTTATCATGCCAGTTTTCCTCTCTTACACAAACTGGCTCAGTTGTAAAAGTCCTCCCCACACCGCCCAGGGAAGGTCACATTCATACGTAACAAATTCACCTCATAGGTCTGAGGGTATTCATCCCTTTTAAAGGGGCATAACTTCCTCAACTGTGCTGACATGATAGGCAGCCATCATATCTTAGAAGGGGTCATAAACCATCAAAGATCCCTGAAGTGCCTCCAGACTAATTTCTGAGGCCTTCCACCACAGGACTGTTCATGGTTCACACTGTTGCAACAAATAGTGTAAAACTCCCCTCAAGAGGAGGTGTTTGGGTGTTCCCACATACATAATGATCATTGGCTAGGCTTCGCGAATGAAGATTTGGGAAGGGCTCTACCCACGTTTCTTGTAAGCGCGTTGGTGGCTAAAAAGGCCAATACGAGATAGGCAAGTCCGGTTGCAAAAGGCACAGCAGAAAGACTCCTTAGATGGTATGTTCTGCAAGGCACGGTTCTTTCTGCGTTGTCTCTTCTCCTCAAGGGTGACCCTGTGTGCTTTCTCAAAAGCATCAGCAGCGTTGTAGATGGTGTGTCTCCAGGCCTCCCGATTGGAGGCCAGAGTAGACCAGTTGTGGTGGTCAATATGGCCAAGGCTGAGATGTTGTTTCAGGGAGTCCTTGTATCTTTTCTTCGGGGCTCCTCTCTTGCGGCAGCCAGTGGCAAGTTCACCACAAAGCAGGATCTTAGGGAGGCGGTGGTCCTTCCTCCTGGAGACGTGCCCAGCCCAACGCAGCTGTGTTCTCAGTAACATGGCCTCAATGCTTGTGACTGCTGCTTGTTCCAGAACAGATGTATCGGTCACATAATCTGTCCAGTGGATGTTAAGGATCGTACAGAGGCAGCATTGATGGAAGCGTTCTAGGAGACGCAGGTGGTGGCGGCAGATGACCCATGATTCAGATCCGTATGAGAGAGTAGACAGCACTATGGCTCTGTAAACACTGATCTTTGTGCTTTTCTTCAGGTGTTTATTTCACCAAACTCTTTTATGAAGCTTTCCAAAAGCACTGTATGCCTTTGTCTATCTCCCCGTCAATCTTACCATCCAAGGAGATGAGGCTGCCTAGGTAATTAAACTGCTGCACTGATTTGAGTTTTGTTTGGCCAATGGTGATGTGGGGATGATGGGGGACTTCCTGAGGTGCAGGTTGATGGAGAATTTCTGTCTTCTTTATATTAACCCATTGAGGTCTATATTTAGAGGGACCCACACCATACAGAAGACCAGAAGAGGACCAAGAGGATGCCATCTTGATCCACAGGCGGTGATATCTTTCTACTTAATTTGTCCCTCTATCTATCTCTTTCTGTCCCCCACCTCCTATTTCTTTCTTTCTTTCTCTCTGTCTCACATTTACTGCCAAAAAAATTCATGCTGTTCAGCATTTGCCCCTTTATTTGGGCAGAGGCATCTCTCTACTAATCATAATAATCAGATCTTAACAGTTGGTTAGAAGAATTTCTTCCCCTCTCTTCCCCTCACCTTCCTCAGCCCTGAATTTAGGAAAATTTCCTGGCGAGAAAGAAAATGTTCCTGGAACTGCATACAGTTTTAATGAAGACTTCTTATCTAATTTCTTTAGGACTGCTTGAGGCAGCAGTCTTGATTTGTAAAGCAGTAGCTTTATTTGCTGTTATTGATAGGCTATAATCCCTGTAATTGTTTTCAAAATTATCTGCAATTCTAGTTCTCATGCTGGAATGGATAGTAGACTGTATTCTACTACTATAGACTGTATAGATTATAATTTGTTTTGCAAGCAAATGATGTAAATCTTTAAGTGGATTAATTTACGAATAATAAATCCAGACATGTTTCCATGTAGCGGTTCGTGTCACAGGAAGAGTGCCAGAAGGCATTCTGGGAATTGTAGTCCACAGGTAGTCTATTGCACATGCTCAGTGGAGTGCCTGAATGTGATGGTTAAGGTCACATGTTGTGACGTGTCACTGTTCAAACTGCCTACATAAGCCCTTGTTATTTTGAGTAAACCATATTTGGTTGTTCGCTTCTCAAGTGACTGGGTCCGTGCTGGGGATTATTTTTACAACTGGTGCCCTGTATCAGGGACAACTACGAGAATGTCAGGTACCAGTGCTATATTAGCTGCTGATGGACGTTCACCAGGATGTCAGGTACCAATGCTGCGAAAGTTACTCATGAATGTCTGGTGATAATAGCCTAGGCTGATTTAAGAGGAAAAAAAGAGCTCCATGGAAGAAGTGCACGCGTGTGACCTGGGATGGTAGGAAGAAGTCCTATATGAATAGAGTCAAGTTATAAAGAAAAAGAAGAAGAAAAAGAAGTAAACGCTGCATCCAAGTCCCAGGTAAGAGGCCGATATGGGGAAAAGTAACTCACGCGAATTAGAAAAGAGATGCAGAAGCCCTGAGCCTACTACTGAGAAGGCATTCAAAAGAAATCACAGAAACCAAGCTAGTCAAGTTATTGAAATGGACGAATGTAAATGTACCAGGATTTCTGCTGGCCAGAGCCCTTAACGTGACTGCTTGGAAAAAAATTGGAAGGACAATGAGAGAAAGAGCGATGTTTGGAGATATGGAAGACTTTAGAAATTTAACTACATGGACACAAGTTACAAATGCCTTAAAAATCACACAAAAGAAGTCAAACCAATCTGCGGAAACAGATTCCAGACCTCATGTCCTCCTCACAAACCCTGATAGGTACAGGAAGCCCCTAGAGATAGGGAACAGAGGTGGGGGTGGGAGAGAGCCACCAGGAGCGTGGGAGGGAGACATCATAGTTTGTGCTTCTGTGCCGAGTTTTCACAGGTGCGTGGGTCTTGGGGAGCAGGCCTAGTGGCTTAAGAAGGCAACAGAACTAAAATTTTGTCCAATACTGCCCCTTGTAGATACTTGAAATTCCAACTTTTTGTATCTTTTTATGAATTACACATCAAGGAATTACACATTCATGATATGTGAATGACTCCACATAGACAGTGTATGTAACATATTAATAGGTACCCAGGTCAAAGGCAAGACTTCATTAAAAGAAAATGTGAGTCATCAAAACAGGTTATGGGTTCACAGTGTAAAGAACACAAAGACAAAGAAATTAAAATTTGAAATACTAATAGCATGTATCTCTCAGTGAGAAAATCCATACTTTAATTTTTCAGGCTATTTTAAATTTACCATGTGATTTCATGCACCTAATTTAAACACTATAGTCATCTTTCTTATTATTTTTGTTTGTTATGGTAATTATGTTTATCTCAGGTATTAAACCATCACAGAGATGTTAAATTATTAACAGGTAATGGAGAGGGTACAATCTGGCCATATGAGTGACTGAACATACATTCAATCTACATAACAATAACTGTGTTCTTGATCACTTTATTTAAATCAGAACAAATTTCTCCACTTGTATTCTGAATTACCATTTTTACAAATAACAATATCCCTAATGAAGCAGGAGCATGCAATTTTCTTTTCTAATTAAATGCATTTTAGAGTATGTCCTGATTAGAGAAGCACCAATAAAAACATAAACTGTCTGTGACAGAAGACTTACAAAGTCATTGAACCATAATGAAAAAAGGTAGAATTGGGCTGCTTATACTGAACATTCACTACAAGACCTGAATCAGTAAAGACTAAAATGTTATTAACACATGTTAATATGATTTAAATGAAAGTGGCCTGTGAAGTGGAAAAACAAAGTACAAGAAAAAATGGTAAAATCTGCAGTAAGAAGCAGTTTTTTATAATTATATGTTCAGATAATGATCACTAATCAGGTGCTGTATGCTATTTAACATTCTTCGTACCTACCAAAATATATAAAATCATCATCATAATAAAAAGAAAATAAGATTCTAGTTATAAGAAGCATGTCTATCTTGCAAGACTTACATTTTTCCTCCCTTTCTCAGAGTGAAATTGAATTTATTCAATTTCAAAGATTGCCTTAAGGTTTGATAATTATCCAGAAAGCAAGCATTACATCACAACAAAAATACCATGTCTTTGGCATTTAGCATGTAATTCTGATAGAATACACAAAGAACGAAAACTGGCAAAATGGTCAACAACAACAATAAAATATACAAAACATGTTTTAATCATGAAATATTCTGGAACTGAGTTTTGTTGAAGCACACATATTTCATAATTGAAAAGTTCCAAATTCCTTGATTTTCTCATTCAGGAATATACTGGTTTTAGTGAATCTTGCGCATTCAATTCACAGTTACAGAGAAAATTGTATATAGTTCTGAGCAATCGGTACAATTTCTGAAAGCAGTGTTCCAAAACACAGAATTGATTTTGCTCACACTCCATGCTGGAAAATATTCTTGTGAAAGAGCTATCCATGAGGATGGTTAATCCCAGACAGGAGCTGTGTAAATTGGAACATATGAGTTTTTGATTACCATGTGCAAATCCATTTTAGCATCTCATGTTACCTGCTAACAAGGACATCAGCCTTGCTGCACATTCAGAATGATGACATAATTTAGAAGAAAATCTATTCCTCTGAAGAGGTCAGAGACAGAAAGAAAGGAAGCCTGCTTTATCAATTCTCTGAGGCAACTAAGAGCAATTCATATTCTATCAAGGAACAAAAACATGCTGTGTGTCTTTTCCACTTGAGTACTCTTCGCCAAGAAACTTCTTTTTTAAAAAATTTCCAAACAATTATCTTGCACAACATACAAATCTCTCTCCTTTTTTATAATAGAAACAGCACACAACAATCATAAGCATAAATTTCACAGCTCAATGGAACTGCTAAATTAATGAGAAATGAAATAGCAGTAAAAAAAAGTTAAATGACATGATAAGACTAGAGTCTCAAAGAAAGATTGGAAATGCCACAGAGCAATCCTGGAACCTTGTTTTTAGGTCTTGCTGGAGAACTGTAGATGGCTCTAGTGGAACATCTGAAGCCCAACACTTTCTGGATGGAAAAAGCTGACATCTGTCTCAGTATAGATCTGGGAAGAAACATTGAACATACACTTCCTGAATGCCAAGCAAGACAACCTGAGTGACTTCCTGCTTTTTTTGAGGGAATTCCTCTAAAATATATTTCTGAGTCTTTTGCATTACAAGAATCATTGTTACACAGGTTGAGACAGCTGGGCTGAGAGAGCAGTGGTTGTTCAGCATGGAGAGGAGAAGGCTTTGGGGAGACCTCATTGCAGCTTCCCAATACTTTAAGGGATCTTGTAACAAGTAGGGAGAGGGAATTTTCATGAGGGTATTTTCTAGTGACAGAACAAAAGACAGTGGTTTTAAACTGAAGGAAGGCAGGTTTAGATTAGATGTTGGGAAAAAATCCTTTACCCAGATGGTGATAAATCACAGGAACAAGTTGCCCAGAGAGATTGTGGATGTCCCATGCCTGGAAGTGTTTAAGGCTGGGTGGGATGGGACTCTGTATGACCTGATCTAGTGAGTAGCATCCCTCTGCATTGCGGAGGGGTTGGAACTAGATGATTTTTGAGGCCCCTTTCAACCCTAAGTATTCTGCGGTTCTATGGTGCTATGAATGGACAGCCAGTCCTATCTTTGACCTTTATTTGTTTTTTCACCACAGCACCACTCCAAGGCCAAGAGAGTTTTAACTATGCAAAGGAGTCTTGAAGTAAAACTCCAGCTACAGTGCTACCAAACAGATTGATATGAGAAATCTACACATTACAAATAGTAAAAAGACTAATTAAATACCTAAAAGTACTTTTGTTTTAGTGGCAGATCGTTTAAGCGTTTGCTGGGCAACAAGAAGAACCAGGCTGGGGCATTGATTCTAGTTAAAAATAGGATGGCCAAAAAAGGTGTTTTCAGGTTATACTGCTTCCACAGCCAGGTTCGGGGTGCAGTTGCAGTAACACAAGCAGCTGAACTTGCTCAGTTGAGGAATCCCCAAGGAGGAAGAAAGTACATGAACAGGAAAAGAAAGAACTAAATCTCTAATCACAAATTTAGTGATTCCTGCTACAAAGCATTGATGAAAATCAAGAAAAGAGATTTTTCTTGTCACATCTCAATTCTCTCACGGAAGATATAAAAATAATGAACTGAAGCAAGATTTTCTGCTCCATACATTCAAAATTTTATGGTTGCTTAAGCAAACAACATGTGATTATCATGGAATGTCAAATCATACCTCTCAGGAAAATATTAAGAAACACAGAACTGGGTCCAATGATGCAAAAAGAGATGTGTTATAAAACAGAGTAATATATCAACAGTAGAACAACGGTACTAAAAAATGAAAGTTGAAGAGCCACTTCACAAAACAGAATCTAAAATCTAAGATAAAAGATAACATGTCACAGTACAGTAATGATAATATATGGTTAATATTGATGACTTCCAAGTTATCAAGAAATCTTTCCCTATTTTGTAATTTTGAAATTAAAACAAAATTTCTCAAATATTATTCTGTTTGCATTCATTTTACTGGATTTGTTTGATAGGAAAAAACATGTCTTTCAATGCCAAAGAGAACTTGAAAGGTTTCCAAGTATGCTACCTGATAGCTAAGGTTTTAACTTATATTTTCCTGTCAGTTTTTAAGAATAAAAATCTTAAGTACCAAATGAAAAAAGCACAAATGCCAGATGGTCCATATATTTCCATGTCCAAGTTAGAGGTGGTATTTAGCCTCTGGAGCAACCCACAACTGAACAGAAGTAAAACCAGTCAGCTGTATAGAGATGAGAAACTAGTGTTACAGACAAATAATGTAGTTCCAATTACCCCTCGCCAGATTATTATTCTTGCATTTGACACAGGTTCTGTGTATCAACTTGACAGTGTGCAACTGTCAAGCAGAAAAGGTCTGTGAGCAGAAAAGGTCTGTGGCAGATTTTGGAATGTTTAGGTTGTCCCCCCAAGTTCCTTAAAATGATCATCTCACTCCATGAGGATCAGCACGGCCAAATCAGATACGGCAACGCACTTTCTGAGCCCTTTCTAATAAAGAATGGCGTGAAACAAGGCTGCTTTCTCGCTCCTACCCTATTCACAGTCTTTTTCAGCATGATGCTCCAAAGGGCCACGGCAGACCTCGATGATCAGGACGGTATCTACATTCGATATCGTACTGATGGAAGCCTGTTCACCTTAAGGCGACTGAAGGCCCACACCAAGACCTTAAACCATCTTGTCCGGGAGCTGCTTTATGATGATGACGCCGCCCTTGTTGCCCACTCAGAAGCAGCCCTGCTGCGTTTAACATCCTGCTTTGCAGACACTGCTGAGCTCTTTGGGCTGGAAGTCAGTCTAAAGAAGACAGAAATTCTCCATCAACCTGCACCTCAGGAAGTCCCCCATCATCCCCACATCACCATTGGCCAAACAGAACTCAAATCAGTCCAGCAGTTTAATTACCTAGGCAGCCTCATCTCCTCGGATGGTAAGATTGACGGGGAGATAGACAACAGGTTAGCAAAGGCATACAGTGCTTTTGGAAAGCTTCATAAAAGAGTCTGGTGAAATAAACACCTGAAGAAAAGCACAAAGATCAGTGTTTACAGAGCCATAGTGCTGTCTACTCTCTTATACGGCTCTGAATCATGGGTCATCTACCGCCACCACCTGCGTCTCCTAGAACGCTTCCATCAACGCTGCCTCCGTACAATCCTTAACATCCACTGGTCAGATTATGTGACCAATACTTCTGTTCTGGAACAAGCAGCAGTCACAAGTATTGAGGCCATGTTACTGAGAACACAGCTGCGTTGGGCTGGGCACGTCTCCAGGATGAGGGACCACCGCCTCCCTAAGATCCTGTTCTATGGTGAACTTGCCACTGGCTACCGCATGAGAGGAGCCCCGAAGAAAAGATACAAGGACTCCCTGAAACAACATCTCAGCCTTGGCCATATTGACCACCACAACTGGTCTACTCTGGCCTCCAATCGGGAGGCCTGGAGACACACCATCTACAACGCTGCTGATGCTTTTGAGAAAGCACGCAGGATCACCCTTGAGGAGAAGAGACAACGCAGAAAGAATCGTGCCTTGCAGAATATACCATCTAAGGAGTCTTTCTGCTGTGCCTTTTGCAACCGGACTTGCCTATCTCGTATTGGCCTTTTTAGCCACCAACGCGCTTGCAACAAACGTGGGTAGAGCCCTTCCCAAATCTTCATTCGCGAAGCCTAGCCATGATGATGATGATGAATATTATTCAATATTATTACTAGCACGTCTGTCTTCCTTTTCAGCTTTAGGGCAAAATGAAAGAATTGGGCTTTTTTCTTTCAATATAGGAGTTCAAGAGATTTTAATCTTTTCCAAAACATGTTTTATCCTATTACATCAACAGCATTGCTCAAGTTGTGATTTAGCCAATATCCTGTCATATTCAGCCAGCAATTCCAAAGTAACACTAGGTATCCTTATCCTGAGCTGTCTTTTTTAATGTTTCCTGATCAGTCTAAGGGCAAGAATATCTCTTGAAATCTATCTCATGATAAAGCTGGGATAGCTAACAAAATGTTAAGTTTAGGCCATACAAATATCTGTTTAAAAATTGGGAATGTTCCACCTTTCTCAATATCTATGGAGTATGAATCACCAGGACATTCAAGTATATTTTATGATGTCTAGCAGGATTTTGCATAAATTTCCATGAGACTTGTCAAAGTGCTAGCATATTTAGAATTCCTTGATCTGTTGAATTAGTGATGGTAGAGTTTTTCTTGATAATGTTGTATTATCATACTTGAAATAATACATTAAATCAGAAGAAAAGTTTAATAGTCCTTCTACAGTGAGTCATATTAAAAACCAACAACTGAAATAGCTTTCTCTATTTCTGGACAAAGGTCTGATTTAGAATAATGTATTTGACAAGAAGTTAGTATTTGTGTTGAAATAGTTGAGAACAATTTCTCACCTCTAAATGCACGGAGAAAGAAATGGCTGGAGGGGCGCTGTTGTCCCTTACTTTGATTGTCAAATTGTCTCTGATTTTCTATTATGTAGAAAATATGTATTATGTTTCTTTATATGTAAAGAAACCTAGCAATGGACTTTGCTAGTTGCAAAATTCCACTGCTTATTAAACTGTTATTCATGGAGTTTCTTAAGAGTTTCTTCCTGTCATCACCATCCTAGATCTTTTTCATGTAAAAAAAAAAAAAAGAAAGAAAGAAAAACTATTGGAAACTATTTAGCAAAATTAGAAAACCCTGAATGGAACTGACTTAAGGAATTTAATCCTTTTCTGCAAAGTGAATTTTGCAGGTGCCCCACCTCTACTGAAGTGAATCTTGAATGTTAATGAATGGAAATAGCTTAGCAGGTGTTTGAGTTTGTCTGTTTTAAACTCCACCACTGACGAGATTTTATTTTTTTCTTAATGACATATTTGTATGCTTTCAGAGGCAAGAAGTGTTTGAAAATACACCTGCTGATGCTAGTGCCAATTTGAGCTGATTTGACTGCTGTGTAGGTGGGTTGGCTTTGGTAGTACATTATGTGGCTCCACCTCACTTTCATGGGCTTAATAGAACTCTCTGTCCTTTTGTTGTAGCCCATGAAATGAAATCCACAGTTCTTGAAACAAAAGTATTTCCTCCAGTTTCAATAGGCTTTGAATTAGGTTCTAAAGTTGGCATTTGGTATCCAGCAGCAGCAGCAGAAGTTTGCATACGAGGGAGGATTTGCCACACCACCTGCAGAAGGTCAAGTCTGCAAGAGCTCTGATGATGATTTCTCAGTGTCCTAACCCAGCTGGATCAGTGATACAAGTCACAGAAGTTTAATTTTGATTTAACTGTTACTCTTTGAATTAAATTTTTGGAAATGGAAAATGTCTCTTGGGATAATTCCCTACCTTTTTACAAGTTATTTGAAAGCTAATCACGGTTTTCTGACATTGGTTCTCCCTGTTGTATCATGCATGATAAATGCCTAGAAATGTGGAATACTCTAAAGGAATTTTAACTATGGAATGTGCATAGAGAATGGCAGCATAAGTGTACTGATCAAATGTATCAGTAGTTCTACAAATAGATAGAAACTAAATGCACTGCAAGAAACCAAGGATGAAGGGAGCGGGAAAAGCCAGATTAGAGGGGTTACGAAGAGGAAAGGACTCCTTGGATTTAGTATTCCCTAAGAAGTGAAAACACAGGTGAAGAGAACTCTTTAAATTTTTCATTAGGAATCCCTTCATCTTGCAAGCCACATCCATCACGTGTTATAAGAGGAAAACCAAGAGTCTCATTGCAAGAACATACCCAGAAGAGTAGTTTTGTCCCTACGTACAAAAAATTATATGCAACTTCCTTATACCAGAAACCTTAATCACACGATGGTACTTATGGCAAATTTTCTTCATGAGTTTAATTCCTTTTGGGACAGAAATTCCTTGGAAAAGTGATCAGAACTTTTTTTTTTTTTGTAAATGGTTCTAAAAACTATTATAGTTTATTTATAAGTTATTGGGTTATATCCCTTTACTGTTACTTTGTCTCAAATATTAATTAATAAAACCTGTTGCCAGACAATGGACTGCAAGAGCAGACACTGAAAGAAAAGCAACTGTATGTGAAAAGTCTGGTCGTATCATTTCATCTTAATCCATAAAATGGGAAGCATCAAATTTCTAGAAGTCGTTGTTTGCATTGTTTATACTGCCACATTAGATAACCGCCTTTCTAAAGGATGCAATGAATATGAAATAACACCTTCTGTTTAATATTTCTATTTACAGAAAATATATCTGTTATACCTTTTGGGATTCATGAATATTTAAAAAAAAAAAGAACTCTTCTCTGAGTTTTCTTACATAACTGCAATGTCTCTGCAACAAAAACACAGTAATTGGATACTTTTATAAGCAGAAGACAGACAAACTATTTTTGTTATACAACCTAGCTAGTTGAAATGGAGATGATGACAACACTGACACTGTGATTGTCAAGTTACAGCTCAGAGGTGATTCCTCACAAAGATATCTGGAGATGTAAAAAGAATATCTGGTGTTGCAGAAAAGAGGAGGAGTAACAGAGAAGAGAAGGACGGAGAGGAAGGTAGTTGGAGATAAAATACCTAAATCTTCTGGTAATGAAACAGTCTTAAGTTGTGTGGAATAAAAAGTTGTATCACTCATCCTTACAAAACTGCTTCACCTCTCTACACAGTCTCTTGCATCTTCCTCTGCAGAAGCTGGTGATGTTCATGTGCTCCCATTGGTTGAGACAGCATAGCATATCTCTTCTCTGCTCAGAATGGTTTCAAGTTTGGCTTCCTGCTCAATGTTTTTCTAGCCTATCACACATGGGTAATGGATTACACCTGAAATAAACCTCAGCTTATTTCCTTCCAGTTTATCCCTTTATTTGTTCTGATTTTTATAAAAGAAAGTCATAGGACAGCAGCTCTGTGATCTTTTTGGTAACTGGAATTAGACAGCTGCCTACTCACAGATGCTACAGCCCACTGTGATGACAGGCTCTGTTTTTTTCCCCGAGTGTGTGAATGTGAAATATTCTTTATCTGGTAGATTAATTTTGCATTAAACTTACATCCTCAGTCCCCATGTGTCATGGAACTTGTTCTAAAAAACTAAACACGGAATTTTCCCTTCCCCCTGCCGCACTGTGTGGAGGGATGTTTGAATGGGCAGGCTGGTTTTGCCTTGGGTATTTGACTAACACAAAAGAACTGGCCAACAGATTGACATTCCAGGCTGATAGCCTGAGGAGGGGGCTAGGAGACTTTTTTCTTTGTTGTTTTT
>VXAY01003090.1:0-20572 GCA_013399855.1 Oxyruncus cristatus | reverse complement strand
CCCTCTTTCTTCTTTTTCCCCTTCCCGGTGAGAGGGATGGAAGGGCTCCATTTTGGCTCCCCCAGCACACCAAGGGCCTCCCCGCGATGACTGCCAGAGCCCAACAGCGCCCCCTGTCGGCCAACCCTGAGCACTGCAGGCTCTGCACATCCACAGATCCAACAGCGCCTCCTGCTGACTGTGGTTAGAATTGCACCAAAAAGCACAAACCGAACTGTTTACTTGTCATTGAAGGGGTATAGGATTATTGTTAGGTTGGGGGTTTGTTTTGTGTTCCTTTGTTGTTCTGCCAATACACAAATGTCCTTTAATAAAGGGCTGTTATTTTTTCCTTTCTCCGCATTTTCTCAATTGGAGCCTCTTAATTTCAGATTTACAATTGCTCAGAGGGAGGAGTTTTAGTCTTCCTTATAACTCATTCTCCTTAGCAAAACACTTCTGTCTCATTAAACTGAGACACCATGAAGACTGTGAGTTTAATACTTTAATGACACGATAAGAACATATCTGATGAAAATAACACACCAAAGAAAAACAATCTCATATACTGCTAATCTGAAATGGGAAGAATTAAAATATTCATCATGCCAGCACCAATGCTGAACCCTGCTCTGCCTTCTTATCATCTTGACCCTAGCCTTTTCACTCTGCTGCCATACACCTTACCCAAACAGACATGTAAAACCTTCAGCAGGAAACTCTGGACTGATCAGAATGGATTTGTATATTTATACAAGCAACTTCATAAAACTTTAAATGTTTTGGAACTGTGTTATTCAAACTATCAAGCCACTAGATTGTCCTTGATACACACTTAACCTGTGCTAATAGCATTTTCCCAAACAACTCACAAGCCACAGTTCAGGAATGACCAGGAAACACAGATGATTTGCACGGAACTATTCTTCTCTGCCAGGTAAGAGGATTTAATAAGGTGAACATGGTCTCTATGTGGCACGAGGCCAGGGCCAGAGATTGGTTTCAGATATAGATTAAATCACAGATCCTATTACAGCCAAAGAAAATATGTTACATTATTCTAAATACAGATACTGGGGAAGAGCTATTTCTATGGCAAACTCAGACTCCTGCTGATGAGTCTTTCTGAGATCTACCAAATAGTTTCCCTTTTTTGTACTTGTCTTCTTACCATGTTGCTCAGCACTCACCTGTGTGCCAGGTGTTCCATCCTCTTTCACAGAATCACAGAATCATAGAACATGCTGAGCTGAAGAGACCAACAAGGATCATTGAGTCCAACTCTTGGTCCTGCACAGGACTATCCCCAAGAGTCACACCAGGTGCCTTGAAGTATCATCCAGACACTGAGCACTTTGTCCAGAAGGATCCTGTGAGAGACAGTATAGAAAACTTACTGTAATCCAAACAGATTGCACCAACTGTCTTCTCTTGATCAGGTAGATGGGTACCTTGTCATAAAAGGAAATAGGTTATTCCTCTTACTTATACTGACCTATACATATTTTTTAATATGTCTTTCAAACTCTCAAGGTTACATGTTCCTCAAAAAATCAGCTGATTTTTCTTGCACATTTCTATCTGTTGCCCATTTGTCTCCCTCCCATTCTTTCTAAACTCCTTTATTACACTGCAAAATACAACAATTTCCTTGCTTTCATCTGCTTTGGATGCCTTCCAATCTGACTTCCTGTCTTTTCACACTGATACCGTTCTCACTAGTGTTGCTAATGACATATCCATTTCCAAAAACCTGCCACTTCTTTGTCTCCAAAGAACAATTCTTATAATCTCCGTCCTTATAGCCAAATATCTTATTCAGGCCCTCATGCATGCTGCTTTGATTAGTAAAGGATTCTCCAAAATGCAGTTATTGCCCTCATCAGTCCACATAAATCAGTGTTTTGGATTTCATTTTCATATTCCGCATGTTTGAACATCAACTCCCCTCATCACTTCTGTTCACTGGCTTCCTGTCCAAAATGTTTTTGACCTTGAGAATATCCTTGAACTCAAGGGATTCTCTGTGTCTTCTTCAGGCAGCCACCCTTTGTCTGTCTTACCTCCTTCTGCAGTGTCTCTCCATTCCTTGTGTCATTGGCTTCCTCTACAAATTATGAGTGTTTTGGTTTTATTGACAAACTCATTATCTCGCTCACACAGTATTTTAAAGACTTGTATGTGGCCTGTAGTAAATTAAGATGAATTTTCTTTCCTTTTTTCCCCCCAACCTTTAGTGGTTCTTTTCTGCTCTGTCCTTAAACAGATTTTTGTGCATGAATTTACTGAGTGCTATGATGAGTGGTTCACCATCGATTACCACACCACTACCTGGAAAAATGCCACTTTTTGGTATCCAAATTAAAGTAGTTATAAATTTTTTAAAGTAGTCAGAGAGTTTCTGGTATATCTTTTAATTTAAATGGCAATAATGTATCTATTTTCATTATAGTACTTGGAAATGAGATGCACAAAGCAGGAGGTCTCTCCAATACTACATGAGTAAGCAAACTATGTTCAGTAAATGAATAAGCAAGCTAAGAAGTGAATAAGCATACTATGATCTGATACAACATTGAATAAGCGAACTCCATATTCATTATTATATAGGGGCCTATTTTTACCTTCTTGGTTTTATTTCTTTCTGTTTCTGATATAACTGCCACAGAGTCAATATTAGAAGGACCAAAAAAATTTGAGTTCTCTCCATCTAGATGGAGTGATCTTGGAAAATCAGATTTATGCTTCTCAGGAAAAGCCAATTTTTTCAGGTGTCTGTGTGTGCTCATAACCAAAGAGCACAGCACTCCTGGAAAGCACAGGAGCAGTTTGACATGATTCTCAAGACAGAGAAAATGGAAAGGCTATGAAGAGGGATGAGGAGGTGTATGTGCTGACTTAGTGGTCACCACTTTAACAGCTCAAGAGGAGAACTGTTTCATGAATCTGATCACATAAGGGAGTCATGCCTCCCTGGATACAACAGACATGTTTGTTTTTATTTGTAATGAACTGTCTGCCCTTCTGCTTTATTCTGGGATTCTGCTGTATTAAGAGCAATGGCATCTTCATTCATCCCTCAGGACGTGGCAGAAGCATCAAAGCTTGGACTGTTGCAGGCTGGGTTTCTGGCAGTTTGCACATATATACCATAATGGTCAGTGAGACATAGGACCAGTGTTACCCTCAAGGCTATGCTTCAGGAGGGATCTGCTTCTTGAAAGAATCTATAAATGCTAAAATAGGGTTGATGACTAGAGCCTGCTTATGTCCATCTGCTTTTTATATGTCATATTTAACATGGCCCAGAGTTCATTCTGGCAGGAGAAACCCTGGTAGGTCTGTAATGAAAAGATTTTGTTTAGGAAAAAGAAGTGTGTGGCCTGTGATCAGACATGAAGAGAGCTGTTTCTCTGCTTAGATGTTATATTAAAGTAAAATATTTGTAGCATGCAGATCGAACTAAGAGATTAAAAAGTCTGAACTAAGGAAGACAGCATTTTTAAAGACAAAAAAATAGGAATTCAGTATGAAAGAATTAAAATCTGACTCCTTTAAGAGAAGACAGCAGGTAGTTGGAAAGGAATTAGGGAGGAAACAGTCTAATCCCTGATGGTGGCATTAGATAAACATTTAGCAATCCCTGGATTTACATGACAAGAGCATTTCTGAACACATAGTTCACACCTCACTGCATATATACAGGTTCCTCACACTATTACAAAGCTGAATACCACAGCAGTATAGTCCTTTTTTTTGTATGGAGGCCAAGTCCGAGGTTCTGCACCGGGGCTGGGGCAATCCCAAGCACAAGTACAGCCTGGGTAGAGAACGGAATTGAGACTAGCCCTGTGGAGCAGGACTTGGGGGTTTTTGTGGTCAAACAGGTGAACGTAACTCAGCAATGTGCACCTGCCACCCAGAAAGTCAACCATGTCCTGGACTGCATCAGAAGAAGTGTAACCTGCAATTTGAGGTAGGTAAGTCTAATCCTCTGCTTGCACCTGGAGTACTGCACCCACCGCTGGGGCCCTCAACACGTGAAAGATATTTACCTGTTGGAAGGAGTCCAGTGGAGGGCTACTAAATTTATCACAGGACTGCAACAACTCTTCTATGAGGACAGACTGTTTGGCCTGGAGAAGTCTCCAGGGAGACTTCCAGTACCTAATGGAGGATTGCAAGTAGGCTGGAGAGGAACTTTTTACAAGGGTGTGTAATGATAGGACAAGGGGAAATGGCCTTAATCTGCAGGAGGGTAGGTTTAGATTAGGTATTAGGAAGAAATTCTTTACCATGAGGGTGGTGAGACATTGGAAAAGGCTGGCCAGAGAGGTTGTAGACTACCCATCCCTAAAGGTGTTGGAAGACTAAGCTGGATGGGGCTCTGAGTAACCTGGTCTAATGGAAGGTGTCCCTATGGCAGGAATGAGATGATCTTTAGGGTCTCTTCCAACCCAAGCCATTCTATGATTACATGAGGAGTCATTTATGTGATGGGGCCATGCATACCTGAAATATTGAAATAGAGATAATCAAAAGATGGTATTTAACAGGATGCATACAACTCATAGTGTCTTATTATCCTTGTTATTAGTGGATAAACATTACAAAAGAATTTCAATCACTAATATTTACTGAATACATAACACCTGGAGAAAATGCTTTCAGTATAGTGGAATTCTATCTACTTACATGCCTTTTTGTATTGCATCATACACTCTGATGTGTATGACTAATATGACTTGTATCTTCATTCTAAAGCATATAAATCCCTAAACTGTCCCATCTCAGACTTTCCTGGCTCCGTGACAGCGGTAAAAAATAACTGTTTTGCACAGAAGCTGAAGTAATATTGGAAATGAAACAGAAAAAGCAGAAACACTTTTAGCCGGTAAGTTGTCTGAAGAGCAAACTGATGGTGATGTTTTTGTAAGGTGAATATATATCGGTGATCTTTAATAGATCTCAGAAAGTTTTATGTGGCACAGAGCAGACATGGTTGTAGAAATAGGTCTTTGCTATTGCTGTGGCCTAAAACCTTTTCTCCTTAGGCAACAATGAGGAATAGAAAAAGCATGCAGACTTTTTAAAAGTCAGTCCAAAATATCATTGTGATTATGATCTAGATATAATTGCAGTTTGAAATTATCAATAAGAAAAGAGATAAACAGTTCTTTAGAAAGGCAGCAAAGTTGGTGAAGGGTCTAGAGAACAAGTCATATAAGGAGCAGCTAAGGGAGCTGGAATTGTTTAGCTTGGAGAAAAGGAGGTTGTAGTGAGGTGGGGGATTGGCCTCTTCTCTCAGGCAGCTAGTGACATGTCAAGGGCAAATAGCCTTAAGCTGCCCCAGGGGAGGTTAAGGTTGAACATCAGAAAGAATTTCTTCACTGAAAGAGTGGTTAAGCATAGGAATGGGCTGCCCAAAGAGATGGTGGAGTCACTATCCCTAGGAGTGTTCAAGAAATGACTGGGCATGGCACTTAAAGCTAAAGGTGGTGTTCAGGCAAAGGTTGGACTCAATGATCTTGTAGGTCTTTTCCAACCTTAATGATTCTGTGATTTTGTGATTCTATGATTTCCATGCCTTCCCCCCCCCCTTAATTTTCCTTTCACTCTTCTATGTTTGCTCTCTCCTTCCAGCTGCTAAGCGTCTAAAGAAGCCAAGATCCCTATGGATACAAAGCACTAGGGTTTTTTCCTCTATACACAATTTTTTTCACAGGTTAGTAATTAAGGACATGAATAGTTTAGTATTTACAGCAGATTTATATACTTGGTTTAGTGACCAAAGCAAGTTTTACACTACCAGAGCAATTTGTCTTTGGCTGAAATCACATGCAACAGACAGATTTTCTGTGAAAGCAAGCTAAAAATACTCATTAGCTATTTCACAAGACCATGAGACAGCTTTCTTTCCTACTCCTGAGGTATACTCATAAATGTAATATTTTTTTTGGATAGCAAGGAAGGCCATGAAAACCCTTCTGAATTCAAATATGGTTGTAGGAGCTTTATAAGAGAGCTTGCCTTTATTTAAGTGTTGTATGTGATGGGATAGTCCTCCCACTGAAGATGTTCACTCATGGTGGGTTACTGAGCCTTACTGAACTGTGTTACAGATTACACAGCCTACTTCAAACTCTTGTGCAGATCAACTTTACCTAAAACATTCATTTTGTCTGAACAACTCTTTACTATCTCAGGCAAGCCATTTCTGAATTTGACTACCCTTGTAATTAGAAAGGTTGTGGTGGGATTTCCCTTGCAGTTCTCTTTTTCTGTCATTTAATCTCAGTATTTCTTGTCTTAGATACTGTCCCTTTGTTTTGTGGAATGATCCCTATACACAGAGCCTCCTCAGATGGCCTATACTTCTAGCAGTATTAAGCACCTTTCTTCTTTCAAAAAACAATCCATCATTGTATGGGTTAAAGATACTCAGATTAATTCTTTGCACAGTTCCATAGTTTGGCCAGTGCCTGTAGGTCTGTCATATCCCTCATGTGCTGGTATTGTTTTGCTTGGCACCTTGTGCCAAAATACCTTCAACCTTCACCATGCCATGTGTCTGTCATTCCCAGTGCTGCAAAGTCAGATTGCTCTCCTTCATTCCAGGGCCCCAGGGCCGTGTCACATGTTGAAATCCTACTGTGGGGCAATGCAAGGATGAAGACAGGTAGCTGCGTGCTGAACTACTGACTGTGCACATGCTCTGGGCTCTACTGATTCATGGAGTAAAACTATCTAAACACAAAGAAAATATCTTCATTCCCCAGGGAGAGAGCGTGTGTTTCAAGCAGTTCACACCCTTGGGCCCTGACACCATTCACAGGAACTCCCTCTTCCCTGCACAGATTCTGCTAAGGTTCATACATCTCTGCAGCATGGTCTGCTGTGAAATTATTGTCTGTCTTTTAGACTTCCAGGTGTCAGAGAGAGATTTCACAGTTCCTACTCTAGCTGCTTTAGCACAAATATTCAGTTCTGCCTGCACTGGTTAAGAAAGCTACATTGATATTTAATAAGCAGAAAAGCAAATATCCATGTCATTTCAGCCTACAGTTTGGGCCAGTTGCAATGGACAAGGGTTAAGCTACATAACATACAAAGCTCTCAGGAGGAGAAGATCACTTTTCTTCTCTGTGAGAGGTCTACAGAACTGGGAGGAGACTGTTTGGTTTAGCTTTGAAATGGAGAGATGAGGGAATAAAGATTCAAATTGCCAAGGCACTGTCAGATGACACATGTACGCTACAGAAGCAGCTAAAAAAGCATTATGAGAAAATCTATAGGCTCATTTTTTTAAGGAGGTCTTATACCTGTGTGTTCAGCGCTGTAATGTGCACCTCACCTCTTCTGCATGTATTACATATACAACTAATTTGTATACTTAAAAGTCTACTTGCAACTGCAAATATGAGATTTGTATGCAGAACTTTAACATCCTTTTTTCCTTTAGTTTCACACTCAAACTATCACATTCCTGTTGTGTATTTAAAAGTCTGTGCTTGCATATCTGGTTATAGAAGGGTACAGTATTTAAAATATCTATAGCCAATATATTTTGCCTCAGAATAAACTAAGAGTGGCAAGTAAGGCTTCTTTGTTGATCCTCTTCTATTTATAAAAGTTCCATGAGAAGAAAGCTTCCATCAATCATACAAGTACACCAGATCTAAGTAACCAGAATGTTATGAGAGCAAGTGAAAAACTGCAATGCAGATAGCCTTCATTTTTGGGGAGATTCTGCATTATAATTGTTACCATGCAATAGGGTGACAAAATGGTTTTGTCATTCATCATTCACAGTTCTATTCCTGTGCAGAGCAATAGACTAATTCTCTCAACTTTCTGAGTAGTCTCTTGAAACACAATGAAGCTCAGAGTGGTGGAATGCAGGTAGGGTGATAACCAGAATTTTAGTCCATTGCTTTGAGATAAGAATGAATGATTGTGTCTCACTGGTGATGCTTAAAAGTAGAATCACAGAATTTCCCATTCCTGAGCAGCAGAACACTATGTAATCCAATATAATAATGTCCATGAAGCTCAATCTAGTGTAGCAATTGACCTACAATATGTAAAGTGGACGAAGTCCTGCCAGAGATGGACTTCTGAAGCTAATAAAGGAATTAGCAAACCTGATTTAAAAAACTGATTGTAATACCGTATAAGTAAGTCCTGCAAGTCCCCCTTTTACCTGAAATGCTGTGTTTCCCAGAATACTTTGGGACAACTTCTATGTATATTTTGACCCTTCTACCTTTCCCCATTGGCTGTGAAACCTTGTCCCTATGGGCGGTGGTTAAGGTGTCCTTAGCTCCTTGATTGGGTGTATGCTAATGTCCCCAAACCTATAAGTACCTGGACCCTAGAACAATAAAGCCTCTTTCCTGCTTGTCTCCTGGTGTGTGGTCCTTGTGGTCCTGCTTTGGGGCTCTGGGGACCATGTGGCCGGAGAACCAGGGGGAGCAATCCCCCTCCAGCATAAGGACCAACACCTAACTTCTGGAGGTACCCAGCACCCACAATCTAGGATTTCAGGGGAAGAGTTTGTAGTCCTTTAAGAATTAACTACAGACTCATTGCTTGCAATATAGCACGAAAACCTTCACAAGCAGATGTCTTAGGGCCTGGTCCAGGTCTTTTCTCTTTAGCATCAATATGCTTAGTTTTCATTTTCACATGAAGGTTTAATAGTTGCCTAAATCTTTCCAAACTAGTGGTCACCCTGACATTCCCAGTTCTCATTCCCATAAGCAAATCCTCACTTTGAAGAATTTATCTCTGGAAGATACTATGCTTTTTATTTCTCTATTTTACTGTTCTTTATCTGATTAATCTGCTGGCTTCAATTTGCTAATTTCCCACTTTCAAACTCAGTTTATGTCTCTTGAATAATTTAATGCTGAAACATTTAAGCCAGAATACCTTTTCTTAATACCTCTTCTTTGCACCTTTGCTTAAGGGAAAGGGTGTCTTCTTCGACAACATTAGTGTAGAAAAGTAGCTAATGGGAAGATCATATACTCTTAAGTTTTCAACTCTTGTCATTTTTTTGAAGTACTTTTCTATTATAAAGTTTATTAATAAAATGTTAGCTGTGGCACACTGTGGATGTTGTTTTCAGGAACTGTGTTTTATGGATTTCATTGCTCAGTTAGTTGTGTTTACCTATTAATACAACTGCTACATGTAGCCAGCTGATTTTAGTAATTATCAATATTTTTAAGAGTTGGTTTTGATTTCATCTGCTCCTTGTAGATTATTTAATACACTTTTTATTGACAGTGAACCTGTCAATTAAGCATTAATAGCTTACAAATACTATTCTGTTTGCATCTAATGATGGGAAATATTTAAAAGTTTTAAACAAATATTGCCATCTGGATGAATCTAATTAGAAATTATGAACAAGAATTACAACAGTGTTATGTATCAAAGGTAGTAGTATTTACAAAATTGTATGATGCTTACCAATTTTCAAACAGAAAACATGGTCTCCAACAGGCTTAGAAGTCTGTTACTTGCCTTATAGGTCCGAATAAATTTTGAAAATGTATTCATGTGCCCCAAAAGATCCTATTTCTGTCCTTGCATACTACAGTAATGCATCATCTGGTCCTGAACATGACATGACAACCCAACAAACATGCATTTGTGTGGTTTTGGCAGTATTGGATCTACAAATATTTCTTCCATTGCTATACAACTCAATTCACCATATTCCACTTGGCAGTTTCTCACACTGGCATTTGAATTAAGGTGCTAGTACAGGAAAATCACACTTTTTTTCACTCTGCCAACATGAATTTTGTGGTTACAAAAAAGAAAAGGAAATCACTCCCAGGATTGGGGTGATTTCTCATAACTTTGGTGTACTTACTTCTAGTTAGGTATTTATGATCCCTTCACTGTCAATAGAGTCTGGAAGGTGATGTATATGGCTATATGTACATGTTTGCAAGAGGATAAGAAGAATACGTTACACTGTACTGATTGTTAAGGCAAAATTCCCATCAACTATGATGTGATCTCAACACCTGCCTCATAAAAAGACATCTAATGTTAGGAGAATTGCATCCCACTGAAGGTAAAAAATACTTTTTCTTTTAGAAAATCTTTAAAAAAATAACTTCCAGGCAATTTTGGTTGACATTTGTTAGACAATTTATCGGTGTTTCTGATGTTATTGGGCCTATTCAACAAATCTTGCAAAACTTACGCACTTTGAAATATGATCTTATATTGATAACATGTTTTCATAAGAAGCATAAGAGTATTGCTTTTCTTATGGGTAAATATTGTGTGGCAAGAGTCCAACCACAGGTCACAAAAGACTTTTTTTTCTGTTCTTTTTTTTAAAGAACAAATAGAAAAATATAAATGTTGGATTCTTTAAAAACACAGAAAAGAACATCACTACTACAACACGCATGAAAACTAGATTAGGTATACTAGCAGTTTCTGAAGCACTTAAAACTATTTCCCTTTTGCCTAGAAACCTGAATTTTCTAGAAGGAAGGTCAGCTGCCCAGGATAAAGTAAGGTATGCAAAAAAGATTTGTGAAGCAGTTTGAGTCAGAAGAACCCACTGTAGTTCCTGTTCTTTTTTAAGCCCTGATGTCTAGAGACAGATCAGGCCACACACATAGAAGATGTGTGCTGAGGTGTTAAATATTCATCCCATTTAATATATGAACTATGCAAAAAAAGTTCTTACGTATCATATGTAACAAAGAAAACAGACAAGAAAAGAAATTAAAACTTGTCTCAAATGAAGACCATTTCTACTAAGCTGAGGGCAATGGTTTTCCTATCATTTCTTGGTGTGACAATGGTTAATTGTTAGATGTTATAATTTTCTTATTACTCTGCAAAAGAAAACTGCTATACTGTAACTACCCCTTATACAACTGCTAAATTCTGTCTTTTGTAGCTTTTCCATAGCTTTCAGACTAGCAAGGAAGACACAATGTTATGGTGGAGCAGCAGAAACATCAATCTGCTTTCCTTTACCCAGCGACCACACATGCTTGGGTTTATCTCTGCAAAAACATCAGCCTCTTCATCCTCAGTACTGCTTTTGCAGCTAATGGTAAGGCAGACCTTTTTTCCCACAACAACTGTAATCAGACAACAGTGAAATGTCAAGCAGTAAGCAAGATTCAAAGAAAGCATATTTATATGTGCATTAGAGAAGTGTTCAGAGTTCGTTATATACTTCTACACTGTTTACAGTTTTCAAAAGTTTCATTTAGTTCAAAGATTACACACATTGCTTGTGCCTAGAAGTACAAACTTGCTTTTTCTCATCATAAAACTTTATGAGTTTTCACTAATACTCATTGTATTGCCAGACGGTTAACAATTAATGGAACAGATTTCTTATTGTCCCTTTATGTCTAATTTCTTTTTGAAGATTTTATGAGATTCCCATTCAAAACTGTTCTGGAGACACAAATACACAATGCCAACTATATCAACATTATCAGCATATCCAAGACCACCTTTAAACAACTTCAGTAGTTATGCTGATTTTTCCCATTACATTGGATTTAGCCCTGTGTCTGCTGATTATATTTATTTCAGTGTCTAGCACTTGATCAGGCAAGTGGTTTTCTACAGTTTTTAAATCTTCCCTGAAGCTCTTTTTAAAAGTTCCTTTCACATTTGCCACTTTCCATTTCTCTAGTGTGAAATAGTTGAGCCATGATTTAACAGCTTAGTGCAATCACCTTAGGACACCTCCTGAGTGATTAAATGGTTCTTTGGTCCTGCTAGTGATAACTACACATTTTATAAGTAAGTAACCATAAATGATTTTTAAAATGGTTTAAAGGATATGTCTCAGAGTTTCACTCATAGAGAGTAGTTCAGATACAGAACTTGCCCTGTTCTTTTCCATAGAGACACTAACATAAATAATTTATTTCCTTTTCTGCTACTGCTTCTTCTTTTCACACATTTAAGTGCATCAGGCTTTGACACTCATTCACAGGTCTTGTTTCCAATGCATTTGAAAAGAGCTTTTAATAGTTTGTTTTAACTTACTTCCTTATCTAATTGTACCTCAAAATCTATCTGTCTTCTATATTGTTATCTTTTTTTTTCAGTCTAGAAAGCTTCTATATTTCCTGTTTCTAAGCCTGTTGTACCTTCCGGCCACTGTTACTGAGTGTCTTTTTTATATTTATGTTCTGGTCCAGATCCTGTTCACTGATCAGGATTTTCTTCTTCTTATGTAAGTTTCTGACTAGATGAGTTTCCAAGAAGTAATCAGTTCTACTGTCTAAATGCATAATTTTTTTTCTTGCTATAAAAGCAGCCAGTTCATGAAGACTGAAATTCCATACTGTTATGTTTTTGGCTCTCTTTCAGCATATCAGTCACCATGTGGGCCAGTATTTCTATAAGACCGTCACTACTCTTCCATTTAAAAATGAAGGGTTTTCTAAAAATATTCTGTGGTTCTTATTAATGTTTTTAACTATTTGCCTTCTTTGGATCTAAACTTTTGTTCACCAGAATGTGTCAGGAAGTAACACAAAAAGCATTGTTCCTTGATTAACATCCTTGTTCATTCCCATTTAGTCTGATTTTTTTCTTCCTTCTTAAGTGTTTATTCTATCAGTAGCCATATGAAAACCGTACATTGTTTACCACCTTCCTAGATTCCTAATATTGTCACAGAACTTCTGTATTTAGTCTTGGGTGTGATAGTTATTTTTTGATGTGTAGTAGAACAGGACTTGTAGAAACTATTCTTCACCACCTTCCAACTATTTTTTTAAGCTCAGTTCTAGAATTTTCTAATGATTCCCAATACTTATATCTTCATCCCTAAAGGAAGTGTCATCCCAAACTTCTTTCTCTTCTTTCCTTTTCATCTTCCTACAGTCCCCAATTCAAATAACTCTCCTATTAATATTTCAGTGTCACAACCCACTTCCATTCTGATTTAGATGGAGATAGGAAGAAATGTTATTCATTCTCTTATGTGTCCAGGTGTACCTGCAATTCATAAGCAGCCCCCCCTTCAGGCATTGTTTCCTCAGCTATTTATCAATGTCACACTAGTCATAGGTGTTTTTTTATGAGCATTTCAGACTATCCTCTCATTAAGTTTAATAGTCTATTACAGCTTGAATTAGAGACTATCTCTTCTTATTCCTATTTCATTAGCACTCACATAGGCCACAACAAAGGCTCTTACACAACCCTATTCTTGATGTTTTGTGCAGGCTGCCACCTCTGCCTCAGCAGCCATATAACTAGACTGTCCACAGAGTGTGTAACTATAGTGCCATGCAGCTCTGGTGTAACAGTCACAAAGTGTGTATATGCAAGAGAAATCTCCCCTCTCCCTATCACATCAATCGCTGTAGACCCCATTCTCCCCTTGGAAACTCTGGCAATGAAACAGTATTTTGAGGGAAGAAAAATGCAAAGCTTTTGTGTGGTGTGGAAGTCTCATTGACTTGAATGGTCTAATCATAAAATCCCTGAGTTTTATCTGTAAAAACTTCTTGCCAATGGTCACCACTCTTTAAGACCAAAGAGAGCAAAAATTACAAGCTTCTTTAAATTTCTACTGGGAAGAAGACAAATGCAACACCAAAATTAGAAGACAGAGTTGACAAGTATAATACCTTTCAGAGGCTTTACAAAAAAACTAAGATCACATTTTGACATAATAGTTAGGAGTACTTGCAGATTTCTCATATTCCACTCACTGTCTAGCTTTGCTGTACAGAATTTAACTTCATTCCATGACCTATTTTCAGTGGCTTATGTATTGCCTATATTTTTAAGAATTTCATTCACAAAATATATGCTGGAAAATGAGCTTCCATCCAAAAAAAATTCATGTCTGTAGTCTTTGGACTTAAACATACCAAAACAAAAGGTTTCTGGCACTTAATGGTGGATTTTTTTGTAAGAGATCTTTTCTCTCTCTCATTTCTTTTATGAAGGAAACTACTAAGTTTTGTTATCTAATCACCTGTTTCTCTAAGATGCCATGCAAATACAAGGTATCAGGAAACTTAGGTTTCTAAGTCTTTAAAATTATCTTAGTAGGAATCTATCAAATTCTCTGTGGAAAAAAAACACCTTAATTTATAATTCAGGTAAAGAAGTTTGTGACTTTGCTTTAAAAAAGATACAATTTGCATGTAAAAAGAAAAAAAAGTGTGGTCTCCTTTTCATTATGTGTAGCCATTTTATTGACAGCTATTCTGTGTGGTAAGTTCAGTGATGAAATAAACTACTCACTAGAACAAGAGGATCCATACCCAGATGCAGACATAAAAACAATAATATAAGGCTGTGAGAATACAACTTCTTGAATTGTAATTAGGACCAAAAATTCAAGTACTGTGTTAAAATGAAATCAACATATGGAGATTTTTTTCCCCTAAAGTATCTAATCACTGTGTCTAGGCACACATGCACATAGGAGAAAGAATCTGAAAATAAATTACACTCAAATATCGCTGGTACAATCACATTCTAATGACACATTCATTGTTTAATATTCTAGCCAAAAGGAAGATGACTGGAAGTCTTGACTACTCATTTTCCAGGACTAATTTTGTTTATTTTTTATAAGATTTGGTCAAAGAACTGCACATTTTGTACAGAGTGTCAAAGGAGTTGGTCAATCCTGCAGCAAGTGTGTCATAGCACAGACCAGCTTTCTGTGAGACTGTGGTGAACAACTCATCATGGTTGGAGTGTGAAGAGGAGCTGCTCACTTCACTGTCTAGCAAAAAAGAAAGGAAGAAAAGCATTCCCTCCAGAAAATCGTGGTTCAGATCCAGGAGAGTTGTAGTATTTTAGGTCTATTCAATCTTAAGAAAAAATTTGCTGTTTGAGAAATTACACAGCTATTTTTAAGCTTTATTCCTGTATTTTTAGGAAACCATTATATATCTTTGCATTTATGTGTCCATATATAAAATACATACATACACGTACAAAATGGACATTGTCTAGATATTATTAGGCAAAATCCTCTTGAAGGAAACAGAGGCTGAGGATTTAAAGGTCATTACCAAATCATTGAAGTTGCTTTTTATAGTAAAAATCTACTAGCTCCATACAAATACAGAAATATGCAGTTTGGGAGCAGGTATACCTTTAATGTTTCTGGCTATTCCCTGTCCTGCAGTATTGTACCAGGAAGACTGATCCTAACCAAGAAGTTCTGTGCAGATCTGGTATATATAGGGGACTCCAGTGACATATGTCTGCTGTGTATACAGAATTTTATATTCTATACACACATGTCACTAGCATATTATATGTTATGATGGTGTTATTTCAGTCCCAACATTTGGTATTGTGTATGAAACTAAGCAATCACTTTGCTCTTAGTTGTATGAACATTTTAGGCAGCATTTTTATTAAGTGCTTCTTGCTTGAAATTGTACAACATGGGAGTGAATAGACTTGTTGTACTATAGGTACCCACCTGAAATGCTACACTCAAATATATGAGAGCACGGGACAGAAAGTGACTCAGGAGCATTCTCAGAGTGCAAGAAATACCACTGGATCTCACAAAAAGACAGAGGAGGGATTTTAGGGATTCATAGCCTCTTGTCTCTGAGGGTACAGAGGTGCGTGGCTCCTCTAGGAAGGGAATAGGGAGGACAGAGGTTTGTTCCTCAGATGAAGGAGACGCAAGTGCCAGACAAGAGCCATAGAAGTGAGTCTGAATTGGTTTTTGCACTATCCCCGAGAAGTTTGTTCACTGACAAAATTGTATTTGCTCCTCATTTAGGGAAAAATGCTTTACCTCTCACATGATTTACATTGATTCAGGCAAGCTCTATCTACTCCTTTGAGTTTATAAGTTCTAGGCTAATATATCCTAAAATAAGTTGTTCCCTGTACAATGCATGTACTGTTCCTTGAAGTCTATGCTGAAGAATTGCCCCGGCAGACTTTCTGTTCTGGACCTTGCTATTAGAACACTGCATTTTCCCGGGGCTCTCTGGCTCAACAGCTTTATGCCATAAACAGCAATTGAAAGTATTTATAAGGAGTAGGCAGAGTGCTTCATCTCCCTTGGCAGCTTTTTCAACACCAAGCCAATATCAGCAGATGCAAAACTAGCCACTATAAAACAGAACTGTTTGGGGGGTTTTTTTCAGTGCTTCTCCTGATATGGGAAATAAGAAACACACTGAAGTGTTTAGGAAGGAGACAGGATGCTTGTTTTATGGCTAAAAGCTCCATTTCTGAGGGGACTCATAGCCTGCACCTTGTTGATGTGGATGCCCTGCTCCAGAGCTGGCAGCAGAGGGAAAGTAGCAGGCAGAGCCCTGGAACCACCACAGGGCACAGTGGGAGGGTTTGTGTTCAGCTATCCTTTCACCTAGACACACAAAACATGCCATCTGTGGCATGTTCCCAAACACAGTTCTCATGGCACCAGCCTTTGTTTCTCCACCTTCACATGCCCTTCTGGGTTACAAGGGCAGAGCTACGGGATGGGTCAGGAGACAGTTTCTCCCTGCCCAGGCAAATCAACATGCATAACTACTGATTGGGGTACTCTTGAAGGCAGTAATGGAACTTGTAACTAAATCCATCAGTGCTCTGCCATTCCAGTACTATCTAGCTTCAATAACTTCAGTCTTTACCCATGAAAGATTCCCTACTGACTTGTGACAAATACATACCACTGGTCTCCATCTCTCTGGAGAAACAAAGTTAAAATATACATTTAAAATATTGGAACAAAATCTGTTTTCCCACTTCCCCACACCTTTTTTTTTTTTTTATTGTAAAATATTGATGTGGATCACAAACAAGGATTTATTTCAGCATATCTTTGTATATGTTGGAATACTCACATCCTTACACAATGAGTTTACTGCTCCAAAAATAATGTGTATTAAATTCACAATGAATTACTGTGATTATGACAAGCCTTTCAGGAAAACTTTGCCTAGACAAAGATTTGTATGCCTAGGCATAAGCAATAGTAATATATCATTCTTCATTTTAAGACATTAAAAAGTCCCTTTCTTGTTACAAGAGTGTAAGTAGTCTGAAACAACATTTTCATCTGAAACTAGTGAAAAGGAGATCTCACTTCCCCATTAAAGCCACATTCCACCATCTGTATATTACTGTTCTGTAATTTCAGAAAGGATTAACTTTGAACAACGTTTCAGTAATATCCATATATTAACTTTCAAACTGCTATAGTATGAAACATCGTGGATAACAAACCTTGAGATGTTTGCTCTGTAAATAGAAGAGCCAGCTCAACCAGAACCACAGTTGTGCTGCGGGAACCAGAACAATAATAGAGATTGTGCCTCCCTTGAATTCACTTTCAAATTTCACAAGAAAATTTGTAGATCTAATAATTTAATTCACCTGAGTCATGTTTTTTCAAAATTTTGCTCATTTAGATGTGATATCTTTGTGCGTCTATATTTGGGTCCTATTCTAAACAATAGCTGCAATCAGATTCCCACGGGTGAGTGCTCCTGAAATGCATATGTTTATAATGGATACTGTTATAGGAGTTGCGTAGCAAAATCAAGGATTAACCTGTTTTTCCACGTTTACATCCTCAAAATACAGCTATTCCGTAACTACTAAGATATTCTCGTGCTGTTTCATACATCATTTAATGTCGCATTGCTCTAATTGTGACCTTCACTGGTGTGGGACATCATTTATTAGCATAAATATTTTTCTTTTCAATATTATTCCTGTAAAAAACACTTCTTTTCCCAATGTAAAAAGTCAATGCTTTTTTGATTCCTTCTCTAGGAATCAAAAAGAAGGAGCTCATAGCTGACATTTCCTCCAACTATCCTTATTTTCTTTAACATGCTTCTGCTTTCTGATTGTATATATCTAAGTACTAAACATTTCACATGGGAACCGGTTGAGTTAGCAATGCAAGTTCAGAACTTGTATTCAAAATAACCTTATGATAGCTGTTCTAAAACAGTTTCAGATTTGTGTTACCCAATGAGTGATGTTGTAATTCAGAGAGTTCATGGTAAAAAAAGATGATTGTGCAAAGTAGTAGAACATAAAAAGGTGGTCATACTATAAAATTCAAATTATATGCTTGAATTTGTATCAGGGATGCTCTGGAATGGGATGACACCTGTGGCAACACAGAGGTTGCTGCAGTACTTGTCATGAGGGATCACATGCTGAGGGTAATACAACCCAAGAACAAAAAACAGTGAAAGCACGCCAGCAGAGGAAAGTAGATATGGACCTTCTTATCCATATAGAATGAGAGTGCTCTCCTTTCTTGAGCACGTCTTGGGAGAAGCATCAGGCATTTACACATGGCCTGAGCTGTTCATCTCGGATGATAGATCATAATGGGCCATGACTGATTCAACTATGCTGAGAGCTGCAACATCTTAGAAGGTGTCAAAGACAGATGAAATGTCTCATGATCCAGTATTACATCATCCAGGGGAGGTATAGCTGGCATTTCTACCTAGCCTTTGCACAATATAAACCCCATGAAACAGCAGTTTTGTGGACTCTTTCCAACCATCACTTGGCAGATACAGTGTGTAAACCACCAAGAAGACCAGAAGACAAGGACAATGGGATGTCATCAAAATCTACGGAGTGGTGATATCTTTTTTCTACTTAATCTGTTTCTCTGTTACTCTCTTTCTCTTTGCTCCACCCCCATCCATTTCCCCTATATTTCTTTCCTTCCTTGAACCCCTCATTTATTGTTAAATAGAAGTCTTACTATTGACTTCAGCATACAGTCTCATTTGCAACTTTAATTTGGGCAGAAGCATCTCTCTAATAATTTTGATAATCAGATCATAACACTCTTCTTGTAGATTGAGGTGCCATTAGTCTTGCTCTAGTCTTATGGGATGTTCCCTCATATCCACATCTTGTCTAAGATTATGGAGAGTAGCCTTACAATGACATTAGCCAGCTCTCTTGATACCCCTGGGGGAATATCAGGGCTCATTATATTGTAGGGGTCAACTTCCTGTAACAGCTCATACATCAACTCTACCTTCATTGACAGCAGCTCTGTGTTTGCATCAGCATGGATTTTTGCTCTTAGCACCTGGGGCCAGTGCTGGTAAAGACAAAGGTGAAGAAAGTGTTGAGAATCTCTGCCTTTTCAGTAACTAATTCAGCACCTCTGCTAACAGGCAGACCAATATTTTGGAATTTTGTTGTCCTTCTATATATGCAAAGACAGGTGCTGTTCTTATCTGGGAAGCAATGGCAGATATACCTATAAGCCTAAAGAAGTGAAAGATGTATCTTTTATAGGTTTAATAAGATCAATACAATTACAGTGCAAGGACTGTGCTGATAACAGCATCACCAAATGAGTTCCTGTTGTCAGTCAAGCATCAGACAAGCCATCTCAGACCAGAGGTCCACCTGCATCTGCCCTATCTGGGTGCTGGTTCTCTTCCCACCAACTTAAAAAGCAGGAATATGAGAGGGAGGGAACAAAAGTTCACACTCTGATGCATAGTCAGTGACATTGATCTTACTGCTACCATGTGAAATGCTGCTGGCAGTGACATAGACATTGAAGTTGTGGGAGGGTCACACCCCTCACATCTCTGCACTCTCCCTTGGCTAATTCCATTCACCCTTTCTCCCACCCATTTAGACTCACTCAGAAGGATATTGTGCATGTGATTTGAAGACCGCAAACATTTGCTGATGGACTCTTCCTCATCTGCAATGCCATCAAGAAATCCCAGGGAGGACATCTGGAATGGTGCTTGGACTCACAGGGCCCCCACAGCAGCATGCTGAGAACTTGCATGGTCAGTGTTTAATAAGGGTCTCAGGAAATGTTACACCAAACAAGCTAGCTGTGGGTACTACTCAGCAATGGACTTAATCATGTGCCAAGAACAGGTTTTAAAATCTTTAATATAGCAGAGTATCTGTCATTGATACACAGATATTGTCAATATAGTCACATATGATAAAACTGCTATATGATAAAACTTGTGCACACTCTGCCCAAGAAATGAGAAAAAGGGAAGTGCCTGTCTCTCTCCAGATAGAAGGAACACAGAGTCCTAACTATTTTTCCTGCATTGAAATCAGACTTACAGCCAAAAGTAAAAATATGAATATTTTTAAGTGTACAGGCTAAATTTTGAAAAAAATAATCCTCTGCCTTGGAAGTAGAAATGCTGATGTCTCATGTGCTACATATCCTGCAGAAGAATTGATGCCTTCAAACAATTTATATTTCTGCCAGCTAAGTCCCAAAAGGCAACTCAGCAGCAAGTTGTCATTTGTTAGAACACTTAATCATAGAATCACAGAATCATAGAATCAGACGAGTTGGAAAAGACCTCTGAGATGATCAAATCTAACCCTTGATCCACTACCACCATGGTTACTAGACCACGGCACTAAGTGCCACATCCAGTCTTATCTTAAAAACCTCCAGGGATGGAGAATCCACCACTTCCCTGGGCAGCCCATTCCAATGTCTGATTACTCTCTCTGTAAAGAACTTCGTCCTAATATCCAACCTAAACCCGCTCTGGCAGAGCATAAGACCGTGCCCTCTTGT
>VXAY01003088.1:95771-227504 GCA_013399855.1 Oxyruncus cristatus | reverse complement strand
CCTGGCTTTAGATACGGCTTATTGCCGCCGAAGTGCGGTTTTGTACTGGTGGGCTTGGTGTGGATGCTCAGTCTGTAGCCACACTAGGGCTTGGTTAATCGAAACAGGTTGTCAGTACAATTTTGGAAAACAGTTGTATCTCCTTTACTTATTGAAAATCTTTAAGGTACCAGAGATGTTTCTGTGATCCCAGGCTATTGTTTGTAACCTAAATGCTTGAAAATAGATCAGGAGGGATATCTGAATATTGATAAGCCCAAGTTGGATAAAAGAAATGCCATCTCTCTGAGTACAGAATTTGGTGTTGTATGCAGTAGGAGAATTAAACCAATTGTTGAAAACAACGACAATGACTTGAATTAACCTTTTGTAAGTATCTGTACAGCAGCTTGTAACTGAGCATCTCTGTAACAGAGATGCTTTTGAACCTGGGTTTATTTAATTTTCTGTAATGAGTAAGGATCCTTTCACAAGACCAGTTTCCAAAAAAAAAAAACCAAGTGAGAAGACTTCTGCTAAGACCAGTCATGATACAGTTCTCTCTTTAATTTTTGTGTGATTTTTAATAGTTTCGTGATGGAAGGTGGCTTTGGTGGATGCACTTCATTTGACCTGAGTCAGCCCATGGAAGAGTTTGGTTTACATTCTTGCAGATAACTTTGTGGATGTCTCCTCTGTGGAAATAAAATCTTATTTGAGCAGGCTGAGAATAAAATCTGTTTGCCTGTAATCCAGAGGAATTAATTAAAGTCAAGTTGGGAATGTGGCTAGAGTGGTAATTGCTCATAACAGTGCTGCCTTGACTGAAATGTAAGAAGCATGTAATTAGTTGTTACCTTTAATTGGCTAAGTTCTCTGTAGCATTTTCTTTCGCTCTTGTAGTTCCTGGATGACCTAGGCAATGATACTGACCTAAATTCTCCCCCTTGGCCACGGAAGGAGAGTGCCATTCCTAATTTAATTGTAGGCGGTGATAAATTCTCTGTAACTGCACATTTGATTTATAACTGCCTGTGTAGAAACCAGGTATTTTGTGTAGCTGTAATTTGTCAGACTTTGGCAGGAGCTGACACTGGCTGTCCCAGCATTTGTCCCCTCTGTCCTGCCTATGTGGTGCTGTCCTGCACACATGTGAGCTATGGCCTTGTGAACTGAGCTAAGGAATGTACACGGGGCAGGAGGAGGATTTGTTGTTTAGCCCTACCTGTGGTTGTTGTCAGTATTTATACTACAGTCTTGATGGTTGTCTGGTTGTTTGGACCTGCTGGTGCATCACTTTAAGAAGTCTTGTGAAGTGCTTATGAGTTTATTGAGCTGCTGAGCAAGTATACTCCTTTCTTTTTTGCTTCAGTTTATTCCTTCACAGTTCTGTTCTTTGCTTGCCTACAGGTTTACTTGGACTCCTTGTGCTTCCTCTGCAGGAAAATACTTTTTTTCAGGTAAGAAGTGGTGACTTAGAGCTCTTGGTTTGTCTTGGCTGTCAAAATGCCGGTAGCAACATGGGTTGTGTATTTCTGAAAACCTTTTTAGAACCTGTGGCTCTTGAGGTTTTTTGTGAGTGCAAGCGCTAGGCTGACTGACCATGTGTGCCCATGTGGGTGTATAGCGTGTCCATGCTGACTGACTGCAGGTAATAATGCTTACTGGAATATAAACACTCTTTTATGGGGCTTGTTAGTTTGTTGACATGCCTTTGTGTTTTACAGGGCTTAAGAACTTCCAGCCTGCCTTATTTAAGTTTAGCCAGCTGCAGTCCACCTTACTTTTTTCATAAACCTACTTGGAATGGAATTATTGAAATGGTTAAAAAAGAAAACTGTTTCCATCTGTTCCACCTTTAGCTTGGTAGCCTGTCCTAATGGAAAGAGAGGAAGCACTACTGCTTAGAGTGGGATGGTGGGGGGTGGTTTTCAGTATGAAGTTAACACCAAAGAGCTTTCCTAATTCCCAAGGAAATGGAGAATATCCTCTATTGCACAGAGTCCTTGAGTCAGGAGACTGTCTTGAACATCTATAGCTCTAGATGTGGAGCTGAGCATCCTTAGGCCAGACCTGGGCGTCAGTGGTGCAAAGACAGTGCTGTTGGTTGGGTCTCAGTTAGGATTTTAGTTAGGCTTAAAAGCATGTGTTGGCATAGCAGGGTTTGTGAGTACACCAAACCTGAATCGCTTCCTCCCTGTCCTGTAGTTTGCTAATGGCTTTTTTACTCCATAATCCCTTGTATTTGTATCAGTCCAGAGCCTGTGCTTCAACTGTCTTCTCTATATTATTGTTTTCAGTCTTACACAAAAATGCACTGATTTTTTTGTTTGTGTTTTTTTTTCCTGCTGTCCTTTCATCTCAGAGCTGGGAGACAAGTCTACAAGCAGCCTTGAAGTGCGCCCCTTTCTTTCCTTTTTATAATAAAGTGGGGGAGTCACATCCTTTTTACAGTGGGGCACACGTGCAGATGATGTGTCTGCTTAATGAGTTGTCTTCAGTAAAGACAATTTTTCATCAAAGATCGTGGCAGTCAAACTTAGAACATTTCCTTTTATTTGACTATCCTGAAAATATCCTTTATCGACAAGTAGGGTAGGTTTAGGCCTGTCCAGGCAGGAAGCAGTGGAATAAAACTGAGAATACCGTGTCTAGGTGTCAGAGCACTGTGTATTGACTGGGTGGACACAGTGCCCTGTGGGATTTTCAGTGGTCAGTATAGCAGGTGGTATAAATTATCTGTGAAAAGTGTTTCTCAGACTTTTTTTTAATGGATGCTTTTACAGGTAGACTTCTTCCAGGAGTCATAAGTCCAAGTCCAGTTACTGCTGCAGGTATTGTAACAAGATAATTTTTGTGCTTTCGGATTTGCTCCCTTCATTTTCAGTCATAACGTTTTCATCTGATAGCTAAAATTCACGTTGATGCTTGCTGATAAGAAAAATCTTAGGTTCAGCATCCTGCTGGAAGTGTATACTGTGCCGCTGGAACACCCAGAGCAACCTCAGAGCCCGGGGCAGGACATCAAAGCTGAAGAACTAATTGGTCAGCTTAGTGACCATGCATAGCCTAAAGTATTAAATTTCTATCTGAAATGTGGGTGTTGAGTGCAGAATGGTGTTGGACTCAGTACTCTGGCACAGTCAAGCAGATAGTGTGTAAGCAAATGGAAGTTGTACTCTTGGACTCTGCCCATTTCTTAAAGCTGTCTTCCTTTAAGAAGATACCTGTTGCCTTGGTAAAATGGTGATGTTGAGCCCATGCATGGTTCTTGTCCTGATTTGTCATGCAAGGCTGCTCTGACAGCACCTGGTCTGGTATTGGGGAGATTCAACCTTAGGCTGCTACAGCACCACCCTAGAGCAAATATTTAAATGTAGTCCCACTCTAAATCAGTTTGTCCAAGGAGTTTTGTGCGATTGTTGTTGGTTTTGCTTCTGAGGGAGTGTAGAATGGCAATGAGAAGCAGTCCACTTTTTTTCCTTTTCCATGTTTAATTTTTATTTGTCAAAGGCACTTTGAACCCACAGGTACCCGTTAGGCAGGGCAATAAGGCCTTTTTTGGGAATGGTTAGACTCGGTGTATTCAGCGCCCTGAGGTGGTTTGTCCTGGTTCTGGCCAGGACAGGGTTAATTTTTACAGTAGGCAGGAGGAGGCAGGGGCTGGGCCAGGCTGTAATGGTGAATCACATGTGAATCCATCACTCAGCTCTCTTGTACCCTTTTGTTATGAATATTGTTGCTGTTACCTTGGGTGCTACCTTTGGGAGTCCATTAATAATCACATCTAGTCTGTTGGGACAGGAGGGAAGGATGATCTTCCCCACCTTTTCAATCCCTTTTTCTGCTTCAGGCATGTTACAACACCTTTTGTGAATTTTGAATTCCCTTTGGATGTTAAGGAAAGCATGTCCTTGTTGCCAAGTCTGTCAGGTCTCCTCAGTGTGATCCACGCCACGTTTAGAATTAAGAAAGGTATTTCTAGGGAGGTCTTTCAGAGATTTGCCTGAAAGAGATTTGTCTTTCAGAGATTTTGAGGGTGGGTAGTCATGAGTGGCATGGATTGTGGGAGGGCATGGGCCTTTCTTCGGATGGTTTGGAAGAAGTTCTCTCTGGATGGTTTGGAAGTTCACCCCTGAACAACTACAGGACCCTGATAGAGTGATAAAATATGTGGAAGAGAAACGCGTGGCAGTTGCAGAGAGGTGTAAAGTTTGTGCAACCTGCTAGGTGGTGGAATGCCAGGGGAAAAAGGTGTCCAGTACCTGAGAGAATTAGCTGTGTTGGAGGTAATCCATAGGGGACTGCTTTGTATTTGAATCCCTGTACCTCCAGAGGAGGTCGAGTGCACAAAATCCATGTGGCACAAGTTTGTACCAAGTGTGCTGTCATCGTACACCAACTCATTGGCATGATGTCAATGAAAGGAGGAGGACAAACACAGTTTCAGGGCACTACCTGAGTGGCAACAGAGTCCTTCTACCAACCTGCACCTCAGCTGTGGAAAGACTGTCCAAGACTGTGGACAGGCTTGAAAGGCTCGAGCGGAGCAGAGAGGAAACGTCCCATGCCTTGCCAGTATGGATGAGTCGCTGCTACTGGGAGAAGTGCCACGCAGCTCGAGAGAGGGGGTCACACCATGAGGTAGCCTCTGGGTTTGCCTGCATGACCCATGGAGAGGATATGATGAAGTGGGATGGAAAACCCACTGAGAGGTAGAACAACCACCACAGGAAATTCTTCAGGGGTAGAATTTCCTGTCAGAATAGGAGAGCTGATGTTACTTCCCATCCTCTTGAAGGGACCTGCAGTTCCTATTTACAAGTGAGCAGTGAGTGCTATGACCAGAACTACAGGGGCCCTGCCTCCAGACAGGTGGACAACTGGATCTGTTGGAGTGTGTGGATGCTATGAGCTGGCACATCAGACCCACAAGAGAATAAGGCTTTATTTGACACTGGTGCACAATGTGCCCCAATGCCATCAAGATATGTTGGGGCAGAATCCATCTCAATTTCTAGGGTCACAGGGGGATCCCAACAGCTGACTGTACTGCAAGTTCAAGTGAGTCTGACTGGGAATGTATGGTAAAAACCCCATGTTGTGACTGCCCCAGAGGCCCCATCTATCCTTGGCGTGCCTCAGGAGAGGGTATCTCAGGGACCCAAAAGGGCATTGCTGGGCTTTTGGGATGGCTGCTGCAGAGACAGAGAAAATTAGGCAGTTGTATACCTTGCCTGGTCTCTGAGAGGACCCCTCTGCTGTGGGACTGCTAGGGTTGAAGAGCAGTTACTGGTTGCTGCCACAGCAGTGCAGTGTTGGCAGTACCGCACGAACTGGGACTCCATGACCCCCACCCAGGACATGATCCGTGAACAGGAGAGCCAGGGAGTGCTCAGCAACCATCGCTCCCCCTTTAATAGTCCTGTATGGCCAGTGTGTGAGTCCAGTGGACTATCATGGCCTGAATGAAGTCACCCCACCACTGATGCTGCTGTGTCAGACATGCTGGAACTTCACTACGAGCCCGAGACCAAGGCAGCCAAATGATACCACCATCGACATTGCTAATGAGTTGTTCTCTATCCCTTTGGCAGCAGAGTGCAGGCCACAGTTTGCTTTTACTTGGAGGGGTGTGCAGTACAGCTGAAACCGACTGCCCCAGGGCTGGAATCTTGCATGGACGTATCCAGGGTGCACTGAAAAGGGTGAGGCTCCAGAAACTTACAGTATATTGATGACATCATGTGGGGCAACACAGCAGAAGCAGTTTCTGAGAAAGGGGAGAAGATAATTCAAATCCTTCTGAAGGCCAGTTTTGCTGTAAAGTCAAGTCAAGGAACCTGCCCAGGAAATTCAGTTTTTAGGAGTAAAATGGCAAGATGGACTTTGTCAGATTCCAGTGGACATGGTCATCAAAATAGCAGCTGTGTCCCTACCAACCAGCAAGGAGGAAACACAGGCTTTCCTGGACTCTGGGGGTTTTTGGAGGATGCATATTCCAAATAAGTCAGATTGTCAGCCCTCTCTATCTAGTGACCTAGAAGAAGGATTTTAGGTGGGGTCCTGAACAACAGCAAGCTTTTGAGCAAATTAAACCAGAGGTTGCTCATGCAGTAGCCCTTGGGTCAGTCAGGACACGACAAGATATGAAAAATGTGCTCTATGCTGCAGCTGCAAAGGATGGTCCTTCCTGCAGTCTCTGGCAAAAAGTACTTGGGGACACTCAAGGACAACACCTGGGGTTCTGGAGTCCAATACAAAGGATCCGAGGCCTGATACATCCCAACTGAAAAAGAGATCCTGGCAGCTTCTGAAGGGCATTTTGCTGCTTCCCAAGTGATAGGCACTGAAGCACAGCTCCTTCTGGCACCCTGAGGGCCAGTGCTGGGCTGGATGTTCAAAAGGAAAGTCCCCTTGGTTGCTGAATGGCACTGCCACTGAGTGCCATAACTCCCTTGGACAATGAGGATGGACTGCTCCAGATACATCATGAGCTCCTACTGCAGCTTGACCCAGCCAACAGCACCCCAGCCCTCCTGCCCTGGAAGACATCTAGGAGGTGTGGACCTCACCATCATGGACTAAATAAACGCAACAGACATCTTGCTGGGACTGCCATTGACTGTGGAAATGATACCTGTGCTTGGTGTGTGTGTGTATATATATATTTAGGAGGTGTAGGATTTTTGCACTATGTAGATAGTATAGAATAAAGGATGGATTATGTCCTGGTTCTGGACAGGACAGGGCTAATTTTTGCAGTAGCCAGGAGGGGGCATGGCCAGGACCTGGAGGTGTATGTGTACCAGCTCACTGCTGTTTTCTGAGGGGTGGCTGGGTTGGCATGGCTGGGAAGGGAACATTCACGTGTGAATTGCTCATCTCTCCTGTACACTTCTGTTATGAATATTGTTGCTGTTACTGTTTGTTTTCTTATCGCTGTTTCCAGTAAATTGTTCTTACCTCACCCTGTGCTCTTTACCTTTTGTGCCTCTGACTCTCTCCAGCCCTGCAGGGAATGGGGAGTGGGAGAGTAATGAGTGAGTGCCACATGGTTTGGAGTGGTTTCAGTGGACCATACCATTCCTAAACCATGACAGGTTCTATACAGTTAGGTAGAAACCAGGAGAAATGGTGTTAGAGTGCCCAGTCTGCAGCCTGAATTGGGCTTCTGAGAATAATTCAGGTGGCTGTTTGTGCCACTCCTGCAGTGCAGGGAAGCCTGTGTGTATTGATAGGAATTGGATTTATGGATGAAGAAACTGTTGCAGAGAAACTCTTCTGGTTTGTTTCTTGTATGACCAAAACACGGCTCCTGCCACATGAGTGTAGTTTGTCCAGCTGAGCTTGTCTTCATTACCAGGAGAGGACTGCTTAGTTAATGGGTGGTTAGTTAATACTGCAGTACCTGGTGCACCAGAGGAGGAGTAATGATAAAGTTACTGGTGACTTTTATGTGACAAAGGGTAAATAAAAGATGGAGAAATGTGATGTGAATATGCAGAGGGAGTATCTGTATGTCTGTGAGGGTCTCTAAGTTTCTCTGTAGTCAGGATCACAGCAGGCTCCTGACCTGTAGTGAAATACTTCCACGTTAAGTTCATGTTCTAGAGGTGTTACTCTGTTATTGGAATATCGTTAACTGTAGAGAAAATGTTTTTCTGAACTATGAACTATTTTTAGTCTCAGAAATCATATGACTTATATTTTTCCTTCCCTGTAGTTGTACCTCAGTGTTTGGAATGTTTGTGGCCACATAAACAAGTTTCTTCTAGGTGAGTATAAGCATAGATCCTTGGTTTTGTTAATTGTAGCTTTTCTTTAAGCCTTTGAAGTTTTGCTTTAAAATTGAGGTCTTTGGTAATTCTTGCAGAGGTGCTGTGAGTAATATTTATCTACGTTAAATTCTTATGTTCTTAAAGACTGCAGCATTTGCAGTTGGAGAAAAAATGGGAGTCTCATTAAAGTAGGTTTCCATTAATGTTGCTTTGTTTGAGAAAAACCTACTTTATTTCATGTGACTCAAACTTTCTTCCAAAATGTTTGTGCTTGTTTGGTGTTCAGGAATGTTTGTCTTTTACCTCTAGTGTGTTAAAGGATTAAAAAAAGGGGAAACCAGAACAGCTAAACAGGACATGATCAAATGACTGAAAAGAATTGTTTTCAGTAATGAGTATTATTTCTTTAATTGCACTTGGTAATTCAAATTGATTTTATTAGAGAAAATATTTTTCTGTTCTGCTAAATTGCTCATATTCATAATTTCTGCTTCCATTTTGGTCTGTTGCAGTGTCACCACCAGTTTGAACTGAGAGCACAGTTACATGAAATGTTGCTGAGGGCATGAAAATGGCATTCTCCATGTGCTATAATCTTGGGGAGAGTGTGAGATCTTGCTCTGGGGAGGGTCACTCATGTAACACCTTTTCAGTTTTGTCACTGAGCACTTTGAGAAAGTCTTGGTTTCTGCCTGAGGAGGAGAGCAAATGTGGATTTTTACTGGTGTTAGTTCTGTTAATCTGCATATATAAACTGGAGGAAAAGTAGGAGTCTGAAATCCAGTCTGTGTTACGCTTCGAGGGAATGTTTCAGTGTTGAGGAATCAGCATTGTTATTATGGAAATACTAAGTGTCAGTTCAGGAGCCAGTCTCAGTGTTGAGTGGCTCAGAGTTTGCCTGTACAGTTGTAAATTGAATCTGAGAAGCTTTTAAAGCAAGAAGTGAGTGCTGGTGAAGATCTAGTTGAGGATCTTGTGTTGTGCAAATACGAACTGCATATACTCCAATGTCTTGTTTGAAATGTGTCTTTTGAATAGGAAAAGGGAGGTGGTGCAGTATTCCTTGGAATTTGTTCAAGTGTCAGAAGGTTTTCCTGCCCAGTTTGAATCTTTCTTGTTTCTTCTCCTGTTTGTTAAAAAAACCCCAACAACCAAACAACGCCAAACCCAAAAACTTGAGTAGAGATCTGAGGCATTGTGGTTTGAGATAGTGTAAAGGACATCATCTGAAACTTATGGTCATGTCCTGAAACGGACTCACCTGGCTGTGAAATGGTACCCAAACAGAGCAGGCAGGAGTGTAAACAGCCTTGGATGGATAGCTAGCACAGAAGCTGTTCTTGGGTGAAGTGAATACTTTTAACAGGTTTTACATCTGTTTTTGTGTGTAGGGTAAAATACAGGGAGGCTTACTTCATGGTAGCAGTGCTGCAGTAGTCGACCCCTGGTAGGCAGAGGTTCTTGTGTCTGCAGGCAATAAAGGCTGTTGCAGTCAGCTTCCCAAGTCAGTGCCAATACAGTCTGCAGTGTTTAAGTGTTTGTGAGGCTTGCATTTAGTCTTCTGATGTTGCCATGAGGATTGTATAATATACACGGTGTCTGTAGGTACTGTTTTGCAGTCTGACATCATGGCTTTTCCCCTGCAGGTGTGTGGGCTCAGCACAACATGGCTGTGGTCATCCACCTGCAGGCTGTTGGGGTTGGGCATATTGTAGGGCTGAAGCTTTGTTTTACCACTGATGGAGGTGGATTGGATGAGGCTGGTGTCATGTGTGCAGGTGATATAAGTAAAAGGTCAAAACTAACTATTGCAGAGCAAAAAAAGCCCTGATGTGCAAAATGTGAATGGACTTAGTCCTTGGCAGTTTCATACTGGGCATGTGGGTATGCCAGCAGATTTGGAGCACTGGGGAGGATGGCAGAGTCAGCTTAGGCTTTGTCGGAATCAACTGTGAATGTGTTTTGTCATAGAAGGAATCAAAACAAGCTTGTGCTGCTTGTGTAGGAAGGGCAGTGCTGCCTGCAGTACCCAGGGCAGTTCCACATGTGCTGCATCTCCAGGGAACACAGGACAGTCTCTGGCTAATTGCTTTTGCTCCCTGGATTTGCCACTGCTTTTTGTTACTGTCCTACCAGGGAGTCCTGCTGAATCACCACTGAGGTACTGAGTGCCTCATAGGAACTGGAGCTTACTATTCAGAATAAAACTGACATTTTCAATGCAAAGTAATACTATATTTATGCAAACTATTGAAGTTTACTGTTCTCCTTTATCAAGTCAGAGAACTATGTCTTTTCATGGAGTTCCTTTTCTTCCTCTCTATTGTATCCCTGTGTCAGAGGGAGGGAAATCCCTGGGTTTGGCATGGATGCACAAAAGAATGAAGGAGAGAAGAGGCTGAATTGTGGGAGGGACCTGCATTTCTCCTGAGCTGCTTATGAAGCATTGCATTGAGACCATACAAAATTTGAAAGTGGGACTGATTTCAAGGCAGGGCTTTTGGTCTGATACTATGTAAGGAATGTTTTAATCACTCAGCAGGCATTTGGAAAACAGTCTTTGCCAAGGTAGGTGTGGTTTGGAAAAGGCTGCAGTGATTCTGCAGTTTCCAGAGAGAGAACAGTAGAGGCTGTTATTAGTGAGAGTTTGCCATAACTACCTGGGTTTGCTCTATCTGATAATATGAAACATTTCTGCAGTTTCCAGAGGAACCCTTTTCTGTTGGAATGTAGTGATTTGTCAGGTTTGGGGCTTGGCACTGGCAACCTGAAGCTGGAGAGAGTAAGAACAGCTACAGGTGTACAGGCCCAGCACTGTTAGCAGAGCAGAAAGCTTATTTTACAAGTCAAAAATGGTGAGCCCTGACGGGATTGATATTAATGTGCTCGCATTCCCTTCTGCACTGCCCTGAGATAAACATGCCTTCTGATTGGCACCTCTGAGTGTCTGAATAGATGAATAGCCTTCAAAAGTTAAATTCCCTCATGGGGGCTTTGATGGGGAAGAAAAGACTTCCCCTTTTAAACAACGTGTACACTTCCAGTGATGTAGGTTTAGAAACATTTGTGTTGGAAGTAGTGACTTGTCTAAATCCTCAAGTGTTTTTTCCTGAAACAGAACTAATCTTAATAGTGAAATAAGTTTTGGAGAAAAGCCATACAGCTCTCAGGGTAGGCCGAGTGACTGCCCCTGTTTTAATTGTGGTCTTGGGCACATGGGAAAAATGTGTTCTTAGAGTTACCAGAGTGGAGAGCCTGCTTGTGTCCCATTTTAGGTACCAAGTCAGTACAAACTGATTATCTGATGAAGAAAATTTTAGAAGAGTTGTTCTGGTGAAGTGTTCTTATTTCCAAGTCTTAGCTCTGACTGTGTCTGATCAGCCTGGGGTTGTTGGTTAACCTGTTTTAACATGGTTCCAGGTTTTTAAGTAGGCCTTGCAGGAGAGGGCAGAGGCTGAAACAGAAAATCTTCGAGTCGAGGCAAGTCCCTGTGTTCAGCGTTGCTCTCTGAGGAGTGAAGTTCTGCACATGGCCAAGGTCATGCTGGTGAAGTGCCGGTTGGCATTGCCTCTTGGCCTGGTTTGTGCAGGGCCATGTGATGGCTCCCAGGGAAGGTCAGATCTCATGGTTTCAGGGTGAAATGGTTCAGATCCACTAATGAGTAATTTGTCTCATGTGATGTTCTACCAAGTGTGTGTTTGGTTGAGGAAGCTGTTCCTGGAATTGGCTGCCAGTGGAAAAGCCAGCCTGCTTTCATGGCATGCTCATCACGAGGACTGCGAACCAGTGGCAGGATGTGAGAGAACCCAAAGCAGCCCAAGTTTCCAAACTCGGGACGGGGGAGGAAAAAAGACTTTGGAGGTGGGGGCAGTGATATGAGATTTTTGCCCATAGAGCTTTTTCCTCTCTTTCAACTTTGTGATTAGCTGCCTTGTAACAAGCTCGTCCAAGTTGGTGAAGTGCAGTATGTGTGTGCTGTGACTAATGTTCCTCAATGTTAGCTGACTCTAGCTGTGTTTAGATTTTTTTCATGGAATCTGTAGCCTCTGTAAATATGATTGGATGGCTTTGGCTGTTTGATCAGGTTTTCTTTTAGTTGTGATACTTGTATTTTTTTCAATATTTGACTGAAACTATAGTAAGACCTTCCTCATCAAAACTGATGTGTTTATATGGGCCCTGTTGTGTGAGATCCTGTTTCTGAAGTCAGGAGAGGTGTATGCTCCTCTCCAGCTCCATGTAGGTGAGCTGAACTGAGTCCCCTGTGTCCAGGTGGCAGCTCTTGCCGAGGGGGACCACTGCCATTGCTTCTGGGAGTACGTTGGCTTGGCATGTCCCTCCTTAGTGAAAAGAAAAACATGGGAAATCATCATCTTGCAGATGTTATTTCTGCCAAAAGTGTTCAGCAAAATGTGTCTGCTCCACATTTGGAGGCATGAAGTTCAAATGCTAGTTTGAGAAAGGGGTATTTTAATGATGTAAATCTGCAGAGAAAAGAGTGGATGTTTGAGCTGTGGGTGGATAAACCATTTAAAAATAAAATGTAGCTTTGCACTTGCTGCAAAGGTTTCCTTTTTGTTTTAATTACTACATTCTAACACAAAATAAACTGTAAAATCCCAACCATCCCAACTTTTTCTTGATTACCTTTCCCAGTTAAAAGTTACGGACTCCCGCTCCTTAAAAATAATGGACTTCTGCTCCAACCTTTAGAGGACTGGGCTGATTCAGATCCATGCTGTGTGAAGTGTGGTGAGGGAGTAGCTTTTCCCTGCCATAGAAGCTTTATGAGTTTGAACTTAGAGTAGTTCTTCACAATGTCAGTCCTTTCATAGATGCAGCTCAGTTGGTACCATTGCTGTTTATGCCCTGTGTGAGCCAAGATGCTGCTGCTTATTTGTGTGCGTGTTCCTCGTTCTTGTAGTGTAAGACTGGATGGTTTCTTAGTTTAACTTGCATCCCTTTTGTCCATCTTTATTGGAATCTTCAAGACACAGCCTTACTGTAAGGATGATGCTACTGAATAAAACTTGTGGTTTTTTTGGATGTTGTGAGCTTGGAAGACTGCATGAATGGATAATGATTTGTATCTTATAATTGTGGGGAATGACTGACAAAAATTCAGGAAAAATAGCACCTGAGCAAGCTCTCCACTAAATGTACCTCGAAAGAAATTACTTTGGCAAGATTTCTTAAACTTGTATATTAACTGTTGGAAACAAATCTTAATGAAGACTATTTATATTTTCTGGTTAAAATGGTGGAGGATTTGGATGAAAGCAATGCAAATATGCATTGGTTAAAGAAACTACGTATTTCTGATGTCTTTGAACACTACTGGACTTGTAGTGATGAAGTGACCTAGTGTTCTGGAGTGTTTCACTGTTGTGGTAGCTGTTGAAAGACTGTCATTGTGTTTGGTTTTGCCCACTTCCTGTTTATTGGATTCCTTGTTTTCATCAAAACCGGGAGGGGGGAGAGAATATTACAAAAGTTCTGTCTCAGTTATGAATAAACATTGGGTTACATGGTTCTTAATTGACCTGGAACTTGGACTGATGGACAGAGGTTGAGCTTCACTCTTTTATGGTCCAATAGCTGCCATTTTGAACACATTTTTGGAATGATTCTGCACAGTCACTTGGGAACCCTTGTTTAAGAGATAATTGCCCCCATTACTTTCTGCAAAATTGCAACAGTCCCTTAACATCTAGCTTCTGGGGATTATAGTGCATAAGCTTATTTTGTGTATGTCTTGATTAGTGATTGATATTTAATTGCATTTTTCAGGGGAATAAAATCAGCAGTGTTGATATTACAAAATGACAAAACATCCTCCGAATAGAAGAGGGATCAACTTTGAGGTGGGAGCCCAGTTGGAAGCCCGTGACAGATTAAAAAACTGGTATTTTTTTAAAACCATTCATATTATATTAACTTTAAGTCTTTAATATCTTAAACATTTTGTATTGGTACAATATTTAGAGTTCTAGTCATTGGTTTGTAGGAAAGTAGCTAATTTATAAAAGTTTATATACCAGTGGTTGAAATGGGCAATAGATGTTGCTATGTTGTGCTGGCCCTTGAGAAGTGTCTGGTGCTGTGTCTGGGAATAGGACTGCTCCAAAATCTAGTTGGACTTCAGACTCTCCTTCTCCTGAAATGTTACAGAGGAATAAATTCTTTGCAGTAAAAAATACCCAAGGCAGTTCCTCACTGGTTCCTTTCCCAGTGCTGTTGTGAATTCATAGGCTTTAAAGTCTGACTGAATGTTGTGGCCTGTGCTCCTGTGAGGGTGGGTGGTGCGGAAGCATTCTGCTCTAACACATCTGCTCTGGAGCCTGTCTTGCAGCCCTCATCTGTGAGGAGGAACACTTTCCTTGACTAACCACTGCACTAGGAAGACAGAAAAGAGCCTAAAAGCTACTTAGTCTAACTTGGAACTTTGTAACTCTGTCCGTTTCTGGTAGTCAGCTCAAAACTTAGCATTTAATAATTCTCAGTGAATGAGGCATACAGTGAAAATTGTTAGAGCCAAAAGACCTCTTAAATACAAGAAATAATTTGGCTTTAGCTCCTGTAGATAACTTCTCTTTCCAGAAATGAATTATAGTTGACTTTTATTGAGGAGTCTATGTGGGTTAGAAATGACTGTACTTAAGGCTCTTGGACCTGCCAATAGGCTAAGTGTGCAAAGCCAGTGTTGAAAACCATCTGGACATCTCAGAAGGATGGAGCACTGCCTTAGACATAGGGAATTTGTTCCAAAATATTCTGGTTGCATGGATAGTTTTTCTCTATTTTACAGGTACAGGGGGATTGGCATTGTGAAAATGAGTAAACATGGCTCTTTCCATAGAGAACATGAGTATGAACATTAAATCATATTTCATGTTAATTTGGCTTACCTGTGTAACCCAGAGTTGATCCGAATCTGCCTGCATCTGTTATTCAGGAGTTTTGTTTATACCGCTAAAAATAAGCAGTCAGGCCTACAAAAATGAGATCTCTTAGCCTGTCTCTACTGTAGGCTTATTACAGATGCAGTTGGGTACAGCTGGTGTTTGAGGAAGGGTAATAACTCACATCGGTGACTGTTATCCTTCTGACATGTTTGCACAGCAGCAGTGGCTGAGTATGGGTGTACACAGCTCTTGCGTGGGAAAAGTTTGCGGGGGAAATTCAACAACCTGCTGTACTTTCCTCATAACCCTTGGCCTAAATTTGAGTTTTGGATATGCTGAATGTCCAAAACCAAACAGTGTTCTTTGGTTTTTGGAAACACTTGATCTTAAATGGCCTGTCTTACGCACAGTGCTTTCCAACTCTGATCTCACAACTTAGTTATGAACTCTCCAGTTGTGAAAGCTTTTATTTGCTTGCTGAGCTTTGAAACCTGGGTTGTGTTTCCAGGGTTTCTGAACTGAAATTTGTAAGAAGCTGGGGGCTTATTTTCTGTGAGCAAAAATATCAGTGGTGACAGGCTGACACAACTCCTTGGTGTGCATTTGTAGAGGACAGCAGACTGCTCTTTCCCCTGCTGCGTTCACTTGCCCCTGTGACCACAACCACCCCATGGTGTGATTACAGAACGCAGCCGTCAGTTCATGGGCCGCTGCTGCTGCTCAGGTGGCAGTGGTGCTTTGGGAAGTACTTCATGGCAGTGACTTGGGCCCTGAATTGCTTCCATGGTGTTTGGATATGATGCCAAGCCTATGGAAGAAGGCTGTGTGTGTGCCAGCAGAGTAGTCAGTGTGGGGTCTGCTCCTTGCCAGAGTGCAAAGTGAATGATGCATCTGTAGAGCTCATATTGGAGGTTGCTTTGCTGGATTTGGAAGTGCACTTTACTCACTGTACTCCCTTGGGTTCGAGCATAAGAGGTGACAGACAACTGCACCAGGGAGTGGTTTTGGTGCTTGGCTTAGTTCTTAGGGCTTGGATTGATGCATCAAAGTTGTCACAAAAGACTTGTGATAGTGTCTGTTGACCTCGAGGTGCTAAAAGATGAGAGCTCTGGCCATATGGAGGTGCCCCTGTGCACACTGGAAGGTCTCCCAGTACATAGTGCTGGAGTTGAGAGGGTGGAGGAGTGGGACCGTCCCAGTAGGACAGTCCTGAATGGACAGATCCCAGAGCGGGTTGCTGTAGTGAGGGACGTGGACACGCTGTCCTGGCTGAATTGACTTGTGAAACCTTTTGCATGGGGTCGCTTAAACTCTTCAGTGCTGGCTGGCCGCATTCTCTCTTATTGAAAAGAAGACAACTGCAGTGGTTACCTGTAGCAGGCAAATAATGGCATCTCTTGTGTTACCTTATTCTGGTGACATCTCCCAGGTTTTCTGTCTGTTGTCTGAGTAAAATGGACGTGAAGAGACTTTTGGTTCTGGTTGGGGCTCTTGAGCGTTGAAACCAGATTAGTATTGTGAGAGTGTGGTGTACACTGTTAAGATTTAGATTGTCAATCCCATGAATTTAATTGTTCATGCTGTTAGGAATTGGTCTCCGTGCTTGAAACGATGAACCCCCATGGCTGTTGTCCTCCTGGTTTTCCTGGATTGTACCTTTCCTCTCTGCCTTGCTTTGACTGCACTAAGCTTGTCCCTTCCCTGCTCCAAGGGAGTGGGAGTAAATAGCAATTCTGTTCTGGTATGTAGGAAAGGAGGAGGGAGATAGACTAGTCCATGGAATTTCCAGATATTTACCTCTTCCCAGAAGAGGATAGTTTTACATCTGTGTCTGCCGTAAAATGCATTTTTATACTGTTTGCTGTGCTTTGACAGCCATGATCTGAAGTGGCCAGTCATTGCTAACTGTGATCTGTTGAGAGTTACACTCTGAGTTTTTGATGGTCTGATGGTCACTTGGGTTCTTACAAAACCAATGCCAGCAATTTGGGCACCTTTAGAAGGTTTTCCCTTACTGTTTAGGCAGTTCTTAAGGCCTTGAAAGATAGAGCTCACCAATCCTTTCAAATTCAAAACTACTTGTTTTGCCCTCCCAGTAAATTGCAAGAAGTTGTCTCTGATTGCAGCTTGTTTTTCACAGCATTTTAGATAAATATTCAAATCAGTACCAGTTGGGGATTTCTTACCCAGGATCAGTTAGCTGTCTTGAATACCCATTGAGTCAGCTGAATGCTTCCTTTGTGGTTTGGGGGAGGATGTTTTGGGCCGCCCTGGACACATGGCTTGTGCTCTCTTTTAGGCCTTAGCCAGGCTTCAGCTATTGGCCTTTCACTTTGTGTGTCCTCCCAGAGTATGTTTTTTTTGATAAACAAGCCTGAAGTTCTTCTAAGTTACCTCTGCCCCTTGGCATGTTCACAGGCTCTTTGGAGTATATGCATGGATATGCTCTGTTACTCCTCTAGAGGTGAGGAAACACTTGTGCCTCCTGACACAGCGTGCTTGCCGAGTGCTGTGAAGGGCTGCAGGTGTGGGAAGAAGGAAGCTGGGACTGTCAGTGTGTGGTGCTCAGGCCTGTTGAGAACCTGTGAACCTTTCTGCTTTGTTTGAAAGCTGCCAGTGCTGTCATCTGAAAGGAAGGTGGTGTTGGGGAGGGGATGTCAGAGTTCATGGACAGATCTAGCACAGGTTCTGACAGGGTTACTGTTCAGTCGAGAGCACTGAGCATACGTTTGCTGATGTTCATTGCTTCAGAAAGAGAAGATTTGTTGAGGCTTTGCAGCGTGTTCTCCAGGAACTGACTGAGAGCTCCAGTTCAACCACACTGATTCAGCCAAGCTGAACTTTGATCTTGTTGTCAGGTATGTTTTTCTTGATGGTCTGGACTCCCATCAGGGAGTCTTTAGAAGGTGAGGTGGGATAGGTGCAGATGGCACTGGTGTGTGGTTCTGGGATGATGGTTCTGGCGAAGAAAGTTCTTTTTACTGTGTATGAAGCGGGGAACAGTCGTGCATCATGGACTTAATTGGCTCTTGTCACTTGGGCTTGTCTCTCCCCAGTGGGAGACAGTGAATTGTGTTTACCAGAGGTAGTTACCTGCATGGGGTTATCTTGATACTAGGTCAGTACTCTGTCACTTCTGTCAGCTTCCCTCTGCATCTTTGAGAATTAGGCAAGTCCTAGACCCACTGCAGTCCCGATGGCTACTCTCTTACTGAGAGGGCCTGAGATTTCCTGCCTGATTTTGCTGCACTCAGATTGTAGGGAATGGGATACTGATTTGTCATTACCTGTACTTAGTGATATTCAAAAATAACCTTATGTTTATTAGAACTACTTTGTGACTGTGACTGTTGCCCCCTCATGAACTTGTGAAGGGCAGTGCTTGAGGTTGCCTAAGTATGAAACACCTTGACTGTCACGTGAAGGAAGTTGCTTCTTTTCTAGGAAGCTGGTAGTGAGTTAGAGATGTCCCTGCCATGAGTATCTTCCATTTGACTTCCTCTCCTCCACAGCCTTTGCTGCATGTGTTTTGGCAATACACTGGGATGAACTAATGGCATGGCTTGAGGCATGTGGCACTGAGTGTTAAGTGGGGCCTTAGTCTGTGGTTGCAGTGAAGTGTCTAGTGTGGCTTATTTGTAGCTCTTAACAATCATGACTGGATATGTCTCACATCTGCTGGAGGATTTCAGTTGTAGATAGCTTTGCTTTTCCTGTGTGTAGGTAGGGTTGTAGAATGGTAGCCTGGGTTGCATTTAAGTCTTAATTCTGCCGTGTCTGGGCTTTATTGTGTAGTATCAGTTTCCTTTTGAGATGCCACTTCTTTGTACCGCTTGTTCTATCTTCTAAGTGTGGTTTATGAGGTAAAGAATACTTGTGGATTTGGGTTTTGCCTTCAGCCCTTTGTTCCGGAGTTCACTGAGGCCTTGCCTTCCTTTCAAAATACTGAAAACACCAACAAATGGAAATTTTCTCCTGGTGTCATTACTGTGGAGGGGAAACATTGGTACTTGGATGTTATCTTCAGTTGGGGTAGTGAAATATGCTGTGATTCCGTAATACTTGCTGAAGTTACAAATTACCAATGCAATTTAAAGAAATACAGAGTTTACAAAGTCTTCCTGATCAGAAACATTTGAATTTGACTCATCTCAGTTTCCTCCACTTCTGAGAAATTTATATTTAAAATCCCAGGACTTCGCAGATGACATTTAACTTGGAGAATCTAAAACTTAGATTAGGTTTAGTGTGTCTGCTGGGCTTTTGCTGTTGTACTGGGAAGATGATTCATGATGCCTATTGATGGATATCTTGGAGAACTGAGTGCATTGACCCACAGGTGTTATTCTTGATAGGAGTGAGCTAAAGCTATCAGTTTTGTTAGATGTGAAATATCTAGGTGTAGGGAAGGTTTTTCTGACTTTTGGATCTCTAGTTACATTTCTTTTTCCACCTCAGACTAAGAACTCCTTAGTTGTCTCCTTTTGCTGCAGCCATTTGCCTTTGCTGTTCAGTTTTGGGATTCGTTCTGTGCTTTGCTTAGTCATTTTGTAGCATCTTTATTGCTTATACAATTGATACCTCAAATTAGTAATAAGACTGGAGAAGCTAAACCAAGCTCTGTTTGTAAGAAGTGTCTGACACAGCTTACCTTACTCTTAAATAAAATACTTTAATCTACCTTTGACCAGGTATCCAGCTCACATTGAAGAAATTGATTATGAAGAGGGAAAAGTACTTATCCATTTCAAACGCTGGAACCATAGATATGATGAATGGTTTTGCTGGGACAGTCCTTATTTGCGTCCCTTAGAGAAAATACAGTTAAGAAAAGAAGGGTTGCATGAGGAAGAAGGTTGTGCAGTAAGTAGAACTTACAGGATATTTGAGCATGTAGCAGTTTAATGTGCAGTTTCTTTTAAATATTGAAAGGCTGATAATTGTAATGTTTTAATGAAGTTGTATGTGTGAGTAATTCTCATATGAAGACATTTTAACTCCTGTCTTGTAGGGGTTCCATATCAATGACCAGGTATTGGCGTGCTGGTCTGACTGTCGCTTCTATCCGGCCAAAGTTACTTCTGTTAACAAAGACGGTAAGGACTTGTTTCTAGTTTTGCCATGGTTGTTAGTGATGTATTTCTAATTGTGTTGGGACCTCTTTGCTTAGGTGGAAAGGTAGTACAGCAGACAGAAGACAGCTGGGGGAAGTTGTATTTTCAGTTATGTGTTCGTCTGCCATCAATTTGTCCAGCCTCTTACCCTGTTCATGAGATAAAACCTTTCTGCTGGGATATCCAGTCAGTAATTGCTTGAAGTATATATTTGGGAAAAGTTATTCCTGAAGTTTGTTGTCAAGAGATGCATGTAACTGCAATAAAACTGGTGTCAGAGCTGCAAAAGCCCTTTAAAAACCAGAAGGGATGTGGAGGGGAACCATGAAGAACTTGTTCTAGTGCTGGGCTTATTTTTAGATTGACTGTGTTGTAAGATCAAGGAGAAAAAGGCTGTGTAATTATGTATCAGAATATTCCACTAAGAATATTTTTGAATTTTGTGAGTAAAGTGCATCTAAGGAGCAACTCCTGAGATTAGACATGCACCTTTATTCAGACTAGAGTTATTTTGGGTAACTTTGCTGAGTCTCCCTTACTTGGCCTGTGATGGGAAGTCTGCTGTTGAGGGTTCTAACTACATAGATAAGGCAGCTTTTATCCAGAGCTAAGTATTCAGCTGGAGTATTGGAGCTGTTAGGAAGTGCTCTGTAAAATAACTTCTGATCTCTGAACTAATGCTTTATTTTCAAACTTTAGGTACTTACACTGTGAAATTTTATGATGGTGTAGTTCAGACAGTCAAGAACATTCATGTCAAAGCTTTTTCCAAAGATCAGGTGGGTATTGTATTTGTGCTGCTAGTGTATTCTAAGATGAACAGTTCAGGTGGCTGGATCTGATGAATTATAAAACATGAATGAAACACCCTTATTGCTAAAATACAGGATGTCTGAAGTGAAGTGTCTTAAAATGAAGAGGTTATGGGAATCATTGTGGTGTGATTTCCAAAGCTCTGGGGTTCAGGTTCTCTAAGTGCATCTCTTAAACTAAAGAAGTCATTGAGATTAGTTCATGTATGCCTTAGAAATAAAAGGATGAAAACTGTGGAGGGGGCAGAAGCTGGTCTTTCCCAAAGTAACTACTTAATTGTCCTGAGACTTTTAAGGAACGTGGCTATTAATCTGTCATCTCACAACTTTGAGAAAATAAGCTTTTTTAACTATTCCTTGTTCCACTTCTGTGGTTTGGCTGTTCTACTAATCCTTCAGCTGCTCAGTGTGGTGGGTTCAGCCTTCAGCTCATGCTTCAGCTCATGATGGAAAGTAGTAGTAAACCATTACATGAAAAAAAAATTAAATTTGTCCTGCTCGTGGTGAGGAGGAAGAAATACTGCTTTGGACATTGATTTTCATGTGTGAGCACTCTGTAGGAAAGGCTGACAAGTTCTAGTCTTGAGTAACTTGGTCAAAGCTTCCGAAGTACCTGCTTCAGAATAATTGTCATTATAGGGAGAGTTTAAAAGTTTTGGCTCTTTCATCAGCTGTAACCTGTTGTTTTTTGTCATGGCCTCTGCTTTTAGTTTTCTGAAACTTGTTTGAGCAAAGAAATCAACTCAGTCTCCCCAGCACAAGTGTTAAATACAGATACCAGTATGAATTATCAGCAATACAATTTAAATCTGTCACTGTTGGGAGGAGGTGTGCCATTCCTTGGAGGTCTCCAGATTCCTGTATCTGCTAGGTTGGGAGGGAAAATGATTTCAGATTTGCCATGAAGTGCCCTTAGTAGCTTTTAAATGGTTATTGTGGTGCCTGGTTGAAGGTTGACTAATACGCACAAGGGAACTACCTGCGCAGTCTTCATTGCCATGAGAAATGTTTCCACCATATTTAGCATTAAATACATGAAGCTGAACAATGTGAAGAAATATTTTGCATAAGAAAGCCAAAATATTTTGTCTCTCCTTTAGAGAGTCTCATGTTTGTGCATAGCTCTGGCAAGTTTTTGAAAGGAGCTGAAGGGTTGGGGTTCTTTCCATTGACCAGATTTCTTAGTCCAAGAGAATCTCTTTAAGTTATGGTAGAACATTTTTTTCTGTCCTTTAGCATAAAGCAGCATCAAGTGAGAGTTTCCTAGAGCTCTGTTTACACAACCAGAAGTAAAGTTCTAAAAAAAAATACTTGAGCCACTGGAGAGCTCAAGGTTTGGATATGAGTGTGAGTTACCCGAGGTGTAGGTTCAGGTACAGCAGGAGTGTAGCAGCGTGTTGGAGCTGGAGGAAGGTGTCTGGCTCTGTTCTGCGAGAGACTGGAGCCATGAAGCCACACGTGGCTCACATCTTAGTAGTTGTTAAGGGACAAAAAAGGCTCCAAACTCACCTGATTTTGAAGGGAGCAACAGAAGCTGATCAGAATGTCTTTAATGCAAGTGTAGACAGTGTAACAGGCTGTATTGAGCAGTGATGGTAAAATGCTAAGGATCTGAAACAGCGTGAATGTGCCTGTGCAAGGACATGCAGCTTTTAAGAGATCAGTAACATCAGCAGGTGACTCAGACATACTGTATTCATGATTCAATTTCCTGAGAATATTTTGACTAAGATGGCTTACGAGAGTTGCTGCAGCACACGCTCGATTCAAATCAGCTGGTTCTGTGAGCAGCACAAATGCTGAAACATAGTGCCTGAGGGTTGTTTGTTGAGTTGGTTTTGGTTGTTTGTTTGGGTTTTTTTTAATAATGTTTGCGTTTCCACTGAAGCTTCTCCCATAGCTCTGGCACTTAAGGAGTTTACAGAAGACAGATCATTGTGATATCTGGTCAAGGGGATGCTCAGACATGTAAAAAGGTGAAAGACTTTCTTCCCATTTGCCTAGTTGTTTTCATGAAATATATAGCAGTTTGATTTCACACTTTTAAGCAGTGATATTTTATTTTTTTAATCAAGTCTGTCCCAAGTATGGTTGAAATAATACAGAGGGTGAAGCAGATTGCATGCTCACCATTTTGTTGTGATTTGCATCAATATTATTTCTTAGGGCTATGGTCTGAAAATACCTTTAAAGGTATCAGTTCATGTAAGCCACGTATAGACAGGAGATTGACTTGGGAAGAGGCAAGAGGTAGTGCAGTACCAGGAGATAGTGAGTTATAAGTATATTCTCAGAATCTTTTATAGCTCAGACCAGCTCTCTCTTTCTTTCCCCAAAGAAGTATTGAGGTATTTAGCTGTCCTCTGATCCTCGTTCCAAGCTGAAGCTTCTTGTGCCCTGCAGACCTGTATCTGAAAAGGAGCATGGTTGCTCCTTAAATGCTTCAAGTTATTAGGTAACAGGAAGAGAGAGAAGGTGGTTGAACTAAAGGCAGTGTTGGCACATGACTAAATAGAAATTATTAATGCAGGTGCAAAGCTAGAAGGCTTATGTTCAGGTGGGACAGCCTGTTGCAGGATCATTGGAAGGGAAAAAACCAAAACCAGCGTATATCATCCTCCCCCCTCTCCAGTGATGTTAACATGAAGCCTGATCACAAAAGGGGAGGGACATGAAGGAGCAGTGAACTGTTGGTACAGGGTGTTCTTCCTGGTCTAGTGTTACCTAATAAGAGCTCTGGTAAAATGAGGTGGCAGTTGAATGTTGCATCAGTAGCGTGCTGGCCAGGGACTATTAAGGATTTTCATGTCCCCTCGTGCTGAACACAAATTACAAAAAAAGTTCCAAATTTTGGGTTCAAGTTTAAATGTGTGAATTCTAACATCACGTGGTTCCTGATGACTTTGGTGATCGCAGTTGCTTTACATGACTGTCTTTTATCCCTTGAAAAACAGGACAAGGATGCAGGACTGCTCGATACAAAGGTGAGGGGTGACTTCAGACTGCAATAAGTTGATTTTCTTATGTCATTCTCTGTATCTAGAATATTGTGGGTGATGCTAAGCCGAAGGAAAGAGGTAATGAAATTCCGTCATCTCCTGAAAACCGGGAGAAATTTAAAGAGCAGAGGAAAGCAGCAGGTAACGCAAAGAAAGACGAAGATGAAAAGACACTAAAGACTGAGAAACGAGTTAAGCAACCTGATAAAGAAGGAAAATTTATAGTCATCTCGGAAAAAGGCAAGGTCTCAGAAAAGAATATATCTAAGAATGGAAAAGAAGATAAAGAGAATATATCAGAGAATGATATGGAATATTCAGTAGATACACAAATTGAGAAGAAGCCTGAGAATGACAATGTAAAGAGTGCACAGGAAAACACAAAAGAAACTAAACGAAAGCGTGGCAGACCACCCATAACACCTCCAACAGGTATGTAGCTAAGGTTAAATGTTGAGGCCGTATGTCAACGTTTTAAATCTACCTACAGGAATAAGAAGTATCTTGCTCTTTCACAGCCTACATCTCTAGAAACTTTAAAAAAATTTTAAACTCCTCTTTGTTCAGGACAGCTGAGAGCATACTTGTCAGGTTTGGAGCCTCAGTGGCTTGGTCAGAGATTAGGTTTAGGCCCGTAACCCTCATGTGTTATAAAGCATGCCTGCAGTAGGACTTAATTGTGGGCTGTTGTTTGGGCTTCAGAAAACCAGGTGAAGCTGTATTTATGCAGGTTCAGTATTTCAGGTTGTGAGGCTTTGGAATTTGTGTGAGTGTTTCAAAGCTTCATATCCAGTCAGTTTTTCTTCTCTATCCAAACAGAGCCAAGTTCCCAGACGCTGCAGCCCATAACTTTGGAGTTAAGACGTCGGAAAATACCTAAAGGAGGTGATGTTCCAGCAAAGCGTGCTAGGATTGAAAAAAACTTGTGTGAGTGTTTTCTGGTGTTCAGCTCTCACACTGTTTATATGTATAAAGTTCTCCAAGCTTAAGGGATGGGGAGGGGGAAAACTGTAATAGTAACCTTGAACTGTGATAGATGCGTTGACTGAAATTCAGCAGCCATTTTTCTTATCTTATATTGGCCATTCATATGTGGCATCATCCTGCTGGAATTTCCTCCTAAATCTTGGAAGTTGGGTTTGGATAAAGGAGGCACCAGCTGTGAGCCTTGATAAAGAAGTTCATAGACGTAGGGGAGGCAGTGATTATGTTGCCTCCAATATATAGAAGGTTATAAAAGCCTTAAAAGTTGTAGAAACTCCTCAGTTAATAGATGCAGGATTTTCCATGTGTCACTGCAGCCAAATAGCTTTCTACTTTATCTTCGTGTGTTGTATATTGAGGTTGAAGAGCTTTAGTGTGTTGATGAGGAAAGTAAGTGACGTTCTCTGTAGTAGTCTCAGGACCAAGGAGGTGAAGATCTGAAGAAAGCTCTTTCCCTTCCTTAGAACTAGTCTTAAAACTTCAGTGTGTGTACGTTATCCAACTCAGGGTCACAGTTGTTTGTGTGTCTGAATTCTCATCTAACTCCTGGTGTTATGTATGTCTGTGGTACAGCTGCTGTTTAGAACAGTGTTGTACCAGATACTGGTTGTATCTGTACTTCAATTCTGTTACTAGAAGAAAAAAGTTGAGAGCTCTGTGTGACAAGCTTTTGCTGTATTTTTATGCTTATTTATAACTGTTACAATTGTAGCTTTTACAGAGGCTTAATCACCCGGGCTTTTTAGCTTTTGCTGTTAACCTCAGTCCTTAAACACACTGGGTGCCACAGAACTGGCACAGGGAGGGGAGAACTCAAAAGTTTGCTGGTGGGCTATTTAGTAATCCTCTAACTGCATGGTACCATTAAATGTCTGTTCCAGCTCAGGGAAAATTTAAGAACTCTTCAGATAATACTGAGAGAGACCAGATCAGGAGACGATCTTCAAGGCTCTCATCCAGTATTAGCCATGAGATTTTAAATACGGATCTTGTCACAACTTCTGCAGAAATTCAGCCTTGGAAAGATGCAGTATGTAACCAAAATGAGTCTGAGAAGGGTAAGTCGCTTCCTGGTATACTCTGGATTTGTGTGGTGAGGTAGTAATCTACTTGTTGTAAGCTCTATATTTTCACTTACTCGACCTTCAGGCTCTGTATCTGCAATTAAAACCTGATTGCATCAGCAGTGCAGGGAAAACTCATGGAAAGATTCTCTCTCTCTCTCTCTCTCTCTCTCTCTCTCTCTCTCTCTCTCTGCTGTCCTGGTTGCATTTTGCTTTCGATTCCCTCTCCATCAGTAACCCTGGCATTTCCTTTCGGTGGGGGGAGCTTTTCCAGTGGAGGATAACTGATAACTGGCCTTGCAAAAGAATATTTTTCAACCCATGGAAATCTCCAAAGGAATAGTTTGGTTTGATTGTGGGGCTGTTCTTTTGGGGTGGAGGTATGAGGTGGTGTGGGATTTTGTTTGTTTTTGGGTTTTTGTTTTGTTTCTTTGTTTATTGAGGGGTTTGGTGTTTGGTTTTTGTTTGTTTGTTGGGGTTTTTTTGTTTTTGGTTTTTTTTGTTGTTGTTTTGTTTTTGTGGGTTTTTGTTTGGGTTTTTGTTTGGGGGTGTTTTGGTTTGGGTTTTTGTTGGTTTATGGTTTGAGGTTTTTTGTAGTTGGGTATTTTTTTCTTTTTTTTTTTTTTTTAGGAAATGCAGGTTATGCTTATGAAAATGAGGTAATTACAAAGTTTCAGCAATTTCAGATTGAAGAAGTAATAACCCAAATGCTGAACTTACAGTTCTTACAGTTAAATCCTGTTGAACACATCAAATGAGATGTTTTAATCTTAGACTAAGTGGAGAGAACACTCCCTTTTGTGCCCTTTTGGGGGAGCTCTGATAGTGGTTTGAGGAGACCTGTCCTATTTTGGGCCATAAACAATTACTTAGCCTGTGTGTTTCTAAGAACTGTAAATTTAGAGAGTTGCTACAAGGAGCTGTGTGGTGTGTGACTCCAAGAGCAAGCAGTCAGAGCATGGGTGGGTATTGTTCTCCATGCAGTGTGATGAACACCCCCCCCCCAGCGTTCTGCTGTGTGATTTTTGTGTGCATTTTACTCAGTGGAAATGTTTTTCTTATTCCAGCCCAGTTAGAAATTCCTGTTGAACCTGACCAAAGTTTCAGTGAACAAGGATCACCTGGAAACACATCCCCAAGCGCAGCGCTCGGTACAGATGCCAGTTTACAGGAAGGAAAAGCAGAAGACACTGAGTCTTCCTCTGTTACTGTCAGAACTCAAGAACCTTCTGCTGCTACAGGTTCAGATTTTTCATATTTAATATTGGTGCATTTCTTAAGGCAACTGATGCCATGTCTTTGTGCTTGTACAAGTGTTACTAACAAAAACTGTGCATTCTTGCAGTGTTAGCATTGGTAGAAAATGTGTATTTTTATTCCTTATGCTTTGGTCATGGACAGTGATCTTCTTAAAAGTGGAAATCATAATTTTTAGATGACTGGGTGTAATATTTTCAGCATGAGTGATGAAGTTAACAAATGCTTGATTTCAGTGTTTGGAATTCTGGATTAAGTTGGACTAGCATCTTAAAAGATCAGGTTCTTTTATCCTTTTCATGCTGCAGGTATGTGGTAACGTTGCTGTTACTGCTGTCTGGGAATCCTGATTGTGCATTTTTATATCCTTATGTTTAGACTATTTATAGGCTTTAGTGCAAATTTATGGAATAGTTCAAACATTTCAGTGTCTGTCTCAGTAATGTATATATTTTATTTTCTCTTACCTGGGAGTGTTCTTACCTTGCTTTTTCAAATTAAAATCTCCTAATGCAGATAGTAGACTGTGTCCAAATGTGGTGCTGTCCTGTAATTACTTCTCATAACTTTAAGCCTTGTATCTGCAGCTAAACAGGGAAACTTGAACTACACATTTCCTCGTTTATGCTCTGTCAAAAAAGCTCTATCTATTAAATGGAACAGAGCGTTTGGAGAGTGACAGTTGCTCGGCATTGCTGGAGTACTGTCTATGTGCTAGCTTCCCTCCCGTGTGGTCACTGCAGATTTCCCTGCTGCTTGCACATACCCTCCTCACTGCCTCTGGTGTAACTGCACGGGTGGGATGTCCTCTCCTGTCCACTGATGTGCACCCTAAGGGCAGGAAGGAGCTGACCTCTTCCCTTTGCTCGGGTTGGATGTGTAAATGGTCTTTTACTAATTAGATATTAGAACTCTTTTGATGTTGGTCTCCTTCAGCTCTTGCTGAGCATTTGTAATTTGGGCTTAAACTCGGGAGGGAGAATTGCAGCTGAACGTGTAACACCTGTGTGCGTGGTGTCAGTCCCACTGATGGGTGTGTGGGATATGGCCTTCTCCCGAGCTTGCTGCATCAGGTACAAGCAGGAAGGCTGTGGGAACAGCGCTGGGCTCGCACGTACCCAAAGGCCCTGAGAGAGCTTGTGCACTCTTGTTCCTGGCGCTTCTGTCAGGATTTGAGCAAGCTGGATTAATTTGGGAATATGCACTCACATTGAATTCTGACCTGGAGTTCAACATGGTGGTGGTGTGTACAACTCCACACTTCTGAGCACGGCTTTTGTTTTATTTAGTTAAAGCCATCTCGTGTACAGTTATAAATGCCAGACACGCACCTGGGTGGACACCCAGATGTGGCAGGCAGCTGTTTTTGCTGGAAAGAACTTGTAATGATGGGGAATAAAAACTGTACTGGGTCTTTTTGAGTAAATACTGTCACCTGAAATCCAAGTACAAACATCTACATTTCCATACTTAATCAACATTAAAAATGCTATTAACGAGCAGTTTATTGAGAGAAGAGTTTTAAAAATTGTTGATTCTGTCACGGATAAACGCTTTGTAGTTAAATGTGGGTCTGTGTTTCCCTCTCTGTGCTCTGCCTTGCTCGTGGGATCATACCTGTACCTCCAGGGCTGCTGACCTGCCTGATGGGGGACAGCAGGGCTTGGGTTTTCACCTCTCAGTGGGCAGGGGTGTGTAGAGGCCTCAGGTAGGATCTGAAAATGCCTCAGAAAATCCCCCGTCGCTTCCTGCCCTTGTGGAAGGGGTGGGTGTGTCACAGAGCCTGGGCACGTTGTCCTAAAAGTAGCTGCTGTTGGAGGCCAAGAGCTGAGTTAACTGGTGTTGTGGGTGATTATGAAGGGAGCAAGTATGCATGGCTCAGATATAACTGTATGTCAGTTATATACACTCAGTCTGCCCTGTGTATTAAACAGATTTTGGGGCTTAGGAAGGGAAGAAGTGCATTGTCAGAGTAGATGGTGTGGGTGGAAAATGGGATGTTTATTGCATGCAAGATTCCCCCAAAATACAGCACGGAAGTTCAGGTCAGCACTAACTTCTGATGCATAGAACAAGTGCAATACTGTAACCCAATACTAATATTTTTATTTGTCTGTAGGCTTTAATTCTGGTCACTTGATGAGAATTCATTCTCTTCCTAGGAAAGTAGGAAAATACTGCAAAACACAACATTAATAACCTTTATTTTCTTCAGTGTGATACGTTAGGGTTGTTAGTGAGTAATGCTCCTGGGTAGTAATAGTTTTACCCTGCATGGTTTATAGGAAGAACATGATTTTTATAGCATTTGAATATCAGGAATTTTAAAGGACAAAAGTACTTTTTAAAGGGTGTTTTTTCAGTGACTGGTTGGTAGATGATTCGAGGTTCATAGTAGTTGCAGACATAACAGCACATACAATCTTTTTATGATTGTGCATTTTAAAATGTGTATGTCTGTAACATCTTCTGAAAGGGCAATATGGCATTTCTTGACAAAACTTAAGCTCCTTTTTAAATTTTTTTCAATAAAATTCTGATTAATATACTAGAAGATAAAAATCCTGTTCTGCTTTTGGTGCCTCTAAGGAAAAGGGACCAGAAAGGGTGATCAGAGTTTAGCTAAATCAAGTTGTCTTCCAAAAAGCTGGTGACAGTCTGGTGGCAAATCTCTGCAGCCAGTTCAAGCTCTGTTTCATATATCTGAAAACAGGCTTAGAGGCACTGTACAGTAGCTGTGAGTTTACTCTTATAAACTGATTGGACTGTAAAGGTGAGCTGCCTTTGCTTTGCACGGATCTGCTATCCTGTCTGTAGTTGTATTTCCCAGCACTCTTAAAATTACTTCTTTATTTGCATAGACATGCACTGGGGATTCTGTTTGCCTTATACTTACACCTGTTTTTCTAATGTTGTTGCTCTTAGCTTTGGTTTCAGTTAAGGAGAAGGATCTGTTTGAGAGATCTGCTGTTTTCCTGCAGCTAACCTGGGTAGGTTTTGATCCCTTCAAGGGAAGGTAGAAGTTGTCGCTTTGAGTTTGACAATGTGTGAGGTAAATCCTTCCTGCCTTGCTCACTTACAGCTCCTTACAATGAGGTACCACAACCTGGTCACAGGGTTTCAGTTACACCTCACAGTGCAGGTGGAGTCTTTACCTCCTCCCACTTGGCCCCCTGTAAAGGTACGTGGAGGGGCACATGGGGCACTGCACACTCACATCCTTATTGAGCAGCACAGACTTCCTTGCTTTTCTTGATGCCAATGTAGTTCCAGCACAGGGAGAAAATAGTAAGTGGAGGGTTGTAGGAAATACTGTCTTGAGGAGTTCTTACATCACCAAGTAATGTTACAAGCTCAGAAAATCACACCTTTATAAATGTGTAGTGACCTGTGATTGTTGATGCTGTATGTGTTTTTTACATCAGGCATCTCCTTCTATGGATTCTGGATGCACTGGAAATGCTTGGAAGCTGTTCTTACCTAAAATAATTTGAGAAAAGCAATTAAGCAAGATGGTTTTTGTTTCACAACTGAGATCTTGAAAGACAGGTTTTTGAATATGAAGGAAGAAATGTAGTTTGAGAGCTTAAATGATGATCAGGAACACTTGGTGAACTCAGGAAAAACAAGATTTCAGAAGAAATAAGTTGAAAGAAATAAGTAATTAGTGAGGTGAGAAGTGGTGCAAAGCACGGTATGAGAACTGTCAGAAAGGTCATGGTAACAATCACTTTTGAAGATAATGTACCAGAGAATATGTGTCCTGGAGAGCCTCAGTGTGTTTATTTTAACAGCAGGTGAAGAAAGTTTGATCTTCACGTAGTATTTCTTTGGAGACCAGAAAACAGAGACTAGACATCTCCTCAGTTTAATGGGCAATTGTGTGTGGAGATCTCATGGCTTGAAACTGCAGCCAGGCCAGCTTTAACTGAGGGGAAAGCGGGAAGAGTTCTGTGCACTCCTGGCTTTCTGGAGTCGCTTACCAGGGCATTGCAGGAGATGCTGCAGGATGGCAGACTCAGTCAGGGTGCTGTGCTGCTGCCAAATATTGCTATCCCAGCAGGAGGCAGGTCAAACAACAGGTGGGGGGGAAGAACATCTCTGGTGGATTCAAAGCTCCACCCTGTGCGTTTTACTGTGCACTTAGTGCTCGGTGTGACCCTCGGGTCATTCAGCCCCGTGAAAACTGAGGGTTGTCCGCACTGGAACACTGAAGGGATATTTTTGAAAGTTAAGGCAGACACTGATGCTTGACTTCGAGTGTCTGTGCTTAATATTGTAATGGCTAATTGAAAGCCAGATGAGGAGTTTTAATTTTAGTTTATAAACATGGAAAAGAAATAGCAGGTGTGAACTCACTATTCGCTTTCCTCTGTGCTCAGGGAAAACACCCACCAAGCTCCTCTGAAAAGGCAGGTGCCTGAAAATCTGAACATAATACAGCAAAACTTTATGGAAACCAGTTTTAGTAGCATGTGTTGTGAGCAAAAATTCCATTAGTAAGGATGGTGGCTGCCCCTTTAGGTGTTGGTGTAGGAAGTGATTTTCACAGCACTCAGCTGGGAGTGTAGGCTCTGCAGAGGCTCCCCTGGGTGGGGAAGTTGAGTATCAGCTGCCTGCTGTGCCCAGATGACAGCAAGTTCTGTTGTGTTACTTTAAAGAAGGAAAATGTCCCCGAATGTCATAGTGATGGGAATAAATTAAGCAATTTCAAATTGTGTGGGATTTTCTGCATTTTTATTACTCTGAATACATTCCTTTGGCATGTTGCAGTAAGCTTTTTATCTGCTTTCTTTCCCCTTGCCCCATGCCTTTGTTATCTCTTATTTCTAAGCTTCAGCTAACGTGATCCTGTCCTCTCTTCCAACCTGTAGCTGATCAATTAGAAGTCATTCCCTGTGTCTTCTCCAGAGTCTGCCCAGCTCAGTGAAGGGGAAGTGCTCTGAGCTCGGATGCAGGGCCTCACCCTGACAGTTGTGTGGTGGTATAACAGTTTCCCTTGTCATCCCTGTAATGTTTTTTGCTATGTCTTTAGATCCCATTACTCCCTTCTGCTGCAGTTACGTTTTCATATCTTCGCATTAGTTATTAAATAGTAACAAGTTGTTAGCATTCGTAGTCCTGAATGCTGGGTTTTAGCTTTGCAGTCAAGAGAACCTTTCTGTGTTTGCTTTCACTAAACCCACAGCCGTTGCACTGAGCCTCCCTGAAGTATTTTTTCCTTCTTTCTGAATGCAGCTTTTGATGGTCTGCAGCATATTTCGATTTTGGTTTGGCAACTTCTATCATTCTGCAAGTGTGATTGAGTAGTCTGGCTTTGCTGCAGTCCTGCTGGTGTCTCTGTCAGCACATTCTTACCATGACTGTGCCACAGTGTCTTCCTTCTGGTCATTGCTACTGTGAAACCCCCAGAAGCAGTGCCTTCGTTAGTACCGTTTCCTTACGCAGATTCACTAAGTATTCTTTCACCCAGCCTGGTGTGCATATGAGTTAATCTCTCCCTGTCCATCAACCTCTGTGGTGTCAATGCTTGTGTTTTCTCTGTGTTCCAGTTTTGTTTCTTTGTCAAGACACAGTCCTTAAAGGCTGAGTGTGCCTCAGGTACAGCTGTCTGGGACACCTCTATGCCCTGTGACATGACCTTTGTCTGCAGCTCACTAACACCGGCTTTGTTGCTGCACACTAAAAGCCTGTAAACAAACTGTCCTGTGTTTTTGTCCCAGCATTGTATTGACACCACCTCTAACACTCCCATTCGATGCCTTCCTGCGTATGTGCACTTGTAGAAGATCTTGTTCATAATGTTTCTGGGTCCTTTTGTCCCTTGTTTTCAGCTACTTCTAGTGTAACGTCTTAATTTTCATTCATGCTCAGTCACTGTTGCTAGGCCTGGGTCTCGCCTTTAAACACTTCTTGCTTAATCCTGCAAGTTTAAAATACTTAGAAATATGGAAATAATATTTTAGTACTGGCAAAACAAATTGAAAAATTGTTTTGGAAGCTGTTTCTTAGAAATGACTCCTTTTTGAAATTGTCTCCTAGCTGGAGAGGGATTTTGTGACTGTGTGTGTATTAGTGATGGATAATTGCATATAGCTCTTTATATCTGAGAGTTTCCTGATTTTTACCTCTCCTGTGTTGTGTTGAGTACAGATACTGCTGACAGTAATCTGATTTAGTTCAAAATGTTCCTTTTGTATGTTTCTTAGCAAAAACATGAATTAAAAGTTTGACATGGTAAAATAGGAACTAGGAGTTTGCCAGATCAATTCAGTTACAGCCCCAAGTTGCATGGCAGTGCTCTGTAAAATAGATGTCTTAAAATGTTCTTCTGTGTGAGCCTGAAAACGTTCCTGGCTCTTTTTGAGAAACTAGGTAACTATAGCTCCTAGGAAACGTTTTGTAACAGATGCAGGCCGTTTTCTTTTTGTTTAGTTTCATGCTTTCATTGCTGCTTCAAAATTGAAATAAATTCAATTTTACTTGAGAAAATGGTTTTCTGACATATTGCTTCCATTGTCCTTGGAAAGAGCCAGGCTTCAGTGCTGGGACCCAGAAAGCAGTAGCAAAGTAGTGGTTAGCAGAGAAGCAGAACTGTTTTCCTTGGAAAGTGCTTTCATCAAAGGTGTGAATAGTTATAAACAATTAAATACTTTATAGAACATTATTTAGAGACATAATCTCTGTGTGATTCAGTCTTTTATCTGTCGGAGCACTATACAATTGTATCAGCTGTTGGGCAAGGGACTCAGGGAAGCAAAATGTTTTTTTCTGAAAGTAATCTACTCATAAAAACACTGGCATCATGACAACCAACTTCTAAGAATAGTGTAGGCCAGAATTTTCCCTTTAAAGCTATTGACTTTAAAGGCAGATAAAACGTGAACATTTTATTTTTAGCATTTCATGGTCTAATATGTTTGAATGCATGCTTACTTAACTTCTTTTGATGTTTTAAGTTTAGGAAACCATTTGATAAATGTAGCAAATGCATGGGGGAATTTATCTGTTTTGTTCTTACAGTAACAAAACCTTGTAGGAGAACAGACTTTCTTGCATCAAAAAAAGCTGCAACTGTTGACCAGGATCACAAGTTTAGATGCAAGTTCTTGGACTGTTCAAAATCCTTCCGCAAAGCCAAGTTATTGCATTATCACATGAAATACTTTCATGGAGTGGACAAGGCTGCAGAATCACAGCAGAACCCTGTAAAAAGAAATATTCAAACCAGAGCTTCTTTGGCTTCTGAAAAAGCTAATCAAGAAAGGTCAAAAAGAGGACGGACCACAGCTGGTTCACTGTGTAAGTATGGTGCTGATCTCTTCCTTTTTTTTAAACAGCAGCAGGAAGGACAGGTGGAAAAGAACAGAAAGGGAATTTTTTTGGGGCTGAAGGAGTCTTTCTAGGGCTCAGTCTTAGCATTTTTCTGTGTGGAGAAGAAATATGTGTGCATATGTTGTTTCAGAGAAGATAATACTGAAGAAATTCCCTTCTCTAGAAGTATGGATCACGTTCTGGTAAAGAACTCACTGTGCATCTTCTCTTACTTTTTTGTAGTAACTCACTTGCACCTAAAACCTCCGTTCCCTTTGAAAAAAAATAAATTCCCGGATTTTTTGACTGGATTTCTGTTTTTCTCCTGGCTTGACAAATAGTATTGGTTGAAGACTTCTGTCCTTTTCTGTGTTAGGAAAAAAGTCTGGGTAACTCCAGTTCTGCCCTGTTTCTTCCTTGGTCTTTACACTTCATGGGCTTCCTTCAAGCATATGCCTGGCTAGAAATCCAGTTCCAGTTCTGAAGTATTTACTGGTCTGTGGGCTGAAAAATCCTAGTATTTAACAGATGTTAAAACAGTTGTTTCAGATGGTCTTGAAAAAGATCCTCACACAACAGATGGATAATGGAAAGGAATAAAAACTTAATAGTTAGCAAAAAACCCCCAAACACATTCTTTTTTTTTGTTTGTTTGTTTGTAAGTTATAACCTTTGTAGATTGTAAAATCACATTCACTTCTGCTTCACCCTCGTTCTCTGAAGCACTTTGTGCCCAGTGCCTGGCACAACACCAGAGTGGCAGTGTAGGTCTAGTGTGAGCTGCAGTGGGACTGTCCAGACCTTGCTCTTGTGGACTGATGTCTCTTTGTACTGCAGGTCCATAAAACTAGTTGTGTCTTCTGTCTTTTCCTGGAGCCTCTCATGAAATCCAGCTTTCTCCTTGCTGAATTCCCCAGTGTCTTTGTCTTTGCATTTGATCTTTCATTAATAATCTGTTTAAGAATTTCAGTCTTGCAAGTTGCTCCCAGAGCTCCAGCTCACCACAGCAGAAGAGACCTTGTCTTACTTTGCTTCATGGCTGCTTTTCTTATGAGTCCAGAAAACAATTTTTCTCTTGCGGTGCTACTGCTTGTTCCTAAGAAGATCAGTGGACCTTTACATACTGTTATTACATGTAACCCCCAAATACTTCTGTAACTTTAAATCCTGCTAAGGCATAAGATTGGATTAGGTAGAGATAGTTTTCTTTAGATATATTAGGATGTGATGACTTGGATGTGTTGTACTGTGCATGCAGCTTAACTGAGCCCAAATACTGCCTTGAGGAACACACCTGAGACCAGCAGTGTGAACACTGGCTGCTGACAAGTGCACAGGGATCAAAACAGGCTTTGTGCATCTCATGTGCTTCTCCATAACCAGAGTTTTGTGAGGTTCTTTCTAACTGCATAATTATTTTGATTTGTGAAGTTTTTTTTCCTGTGATTGTCTTGGGTGTGCTAACTAGTGACTCAAGGTCTTGACCCTTCCATTTATCCTTTCCAAGTGCACATAGTTGCTTTGATGTCATCATCTCCTCAACACCACAAGGAGTTATGATATGTAACTGTCCTTACTTATTTTAAGCCCCCACCCCTCTCATTCCCCATTTGTGGATGGATACTTTTCACCTGGATCATTTCCATGATGTGCTTCATAGGCTCTCCCTGCTCACAGCCCCTGGGGTGTGCTGACAGCTGGGGACAGCACATCAAGGTGGAAGGTGGGCTGTAAAGTTCTCCAGTCACCTTTGCAGTCAAAGCCTACTGGTGGGAAGCTACGCTGAGGTTTTTCTTGATGAGGAAGAGTGATGTCATTATATGTTAGTTACAGCATATGTCTGATACGAAGTGCCATTGGTGTGTAACTCAGTGCGTTCTTAATTTCTCTAGTTTTTGTTGTGGTACCACACAGTCCAAACCAGAGTTAACGGGGTTATGAGCTCAGACTGTTGTATTTGAAGTTCTGTTCTTCTGCCTTAATGGCACATGTAGGATGCCAAGTCTGCTAAGCAAAACTTTCTGTGTACTGAACGCTTTTGTCACTTTTTCAAAAGGCTTTTCAGGATGTACTGCTTAGAGTGAAGGCTTTTGAATCCATAATTCAGTCCAGGATGTGGTGGGTACACTTTTCATCCTTACAATCCTTCTGTAAGCAAAAATTCTCCCGTTCAAAGAGAATATATTTAAATCATTTTACCTTTTCTTGTACTTCACTATATTGGATTGATTTTAGTGCTTAAGAAAAGGTGGGTATTTCTAACAGATAAAGCTTTAGAAATTGTGAATCTTGTTATTCCATAAGCTTGAAGATGCTCTTGCTTTAGAAGCTTTGTCACACTTAAGTCCTTGTTTGACAAGTTTTATTTTAGAGTTCTGAGACTCATTACTGTTTCTGTTACGCATAAATAAATGGTAGAGGTAGTCTGTTACTATATATCAAGTGAAAATACTTATTGTCCCTAAAGTTCTAGAAAAATCTGCAGTATCAGAACATTAGCAAAACCTTTTCCATGCAGTGCTTAAAATTAGAATTTCAACACATAAAAGAAGATGGATGTAAGAGGTCTTCAGTGATCATGTTGTGGCATGTGGGAAGGAACAATTTAAATATAATTGCACTAAAGTGGAGACTTTGAAATTTTGACATCTGAAATGTAAATTGTGCCACTTGGTGTTGGCATCAAAGTTTGAGTGAGCTGGAAAGGTTAATGTGGGACTGATTTGTCCCGTCTCTCCCTCTTTCCAAAGAAGGATCTTGCCTTTGCAGTGGCAAATTTGACTGATAGCTCTCTAAGTTCTGCAGTGGCTCTGAACACAGGGGAAGGAACTACCATTGCCTGCTGCTTGTATTTTATATATGCCTTACAGAATATGCCTAAATACAGTGACTAGGACTTTAAAGCCACTGGATGTGTCCAGGCAATACCTCTTTAATTAATCAGGAAATATTATGAAATCATGATGATGAAGCAGCTCCTCCTCCATGCCCGTGTTACAACACTTACAAGTTGCTGCTGTTTGGTCTCCAGGAAAGAATTGTTCTCCCAGAGAAGGCTGTTGATTTTGTGTCCCTGTGGACTACAGGAGATGCGGGTGTTCCTGCCCTCAGCTCTCGGGTTGCATTACACCTCAGCAGAGCCACCCCTGTTAAAGAGGAGAAATGGAGACTTGCACCAATGCATGGGGGTGCTTGAGCCCCAGAGAAGGTTTTGGGCCTGGGCCGCAGGCGCATTTCAGTGTTGGTCTTGGACAAAAGAGTTGGTTAAGGTTTTGACAGTTCAAATTGAGATTTCTATCTCTTGGGAATTGAATGTGGTGGAGCATCTCTGAAAATTTTTGTCAGTTTGTTACTTGTTGATTGCTGTAATAAAAAAATGCAGTAGAACTGGATTTCATGCCCATATGTATTAGTCTTAAGACAGGCTTTTTTCTTTGTGGTCCCTTCTCTTTTGCTGCAGAACCCCTTTGTTTACTGTTGAAGTGTGTCATCGCATGCTGTGACTTGTGCCCTACAGACACTTACTGTAAACAAGTTTCTCTGAAGGTGCCAGTTTTCTCCTTTGGATATGCCTGTCTGTCCATGTTATTTTATTAAAGTACCTGCAAATGGGTGTTCTTAATAAAGATTGCTGTTTCTTGACCTAGACCACTCCAAGGGCACGAGGCATGGAATAGCTTCCTTTTATTCTTTCTACCTCCAACTCGGAATTTGAACATCTCAACTTCAAGTTTTTCTGAATTGGTGGCTTTCATCTTTTAGTAAAATATCTTTATTTTGAGGTTCAGCAAAATGCAGTTCCTGCCTTTCATGTTTTCTGAAATCTGAAAGCCAAAACCTGATTGCCTGCACAGCTGTTGTACCCCATGTCGTGCCTTGGTGAGGCTCTCTACTTGCTAAGGACTGGAGACTTTAACCTTATTAGATGGGAACAAGTAGGGGAGTTGATAACATGTGTGCAAGGAAGTGCCATCATAGGTTATTTTTGTGTTCTTCGTGCTCTTAGTAACCACTTAGTGCTGACAGACTTCACACTGCCCTCAGCACAACTGTTGTAGTAACAGGGACCCCATCAGTTGATAGCCATTTGCTCCTAGGACATTGTTCAGCTCCCCTGAGGAGTTTTGCTCCTAATGGAAGCTGAACTCAGTTTTGGGAGTTCAAAAACACTGTACAGTATTAGGCACTGGTTTGGTGTGTGGATATGGAACTAGCCTCGGTCTAGGAAGATGCTGCCAGTCTTGGCTCTGCTGTGTTCCTTGCCATGAGAAAGAAAAGAAAGGAACAGATCTGCGATTTGTAATTTGGAGACTGTAGAAAATCTGTCCCTACTGTGGAGTCCATAAAAGGTGCTTAAAGAAGGGAAGTGTTTTGTCAGTAGGTTTAAATTTTCTTACATAACCTCATTGTTAAAAATTCTGCCTACTTAAAGTTACAGTATGTCCTGTTAGTGAATAAATGACTTAATGGATGAATTCTTTACATGAATGCATGTAAAAAAAAAAGGGGCTTTGTCCTTACTCGTGTTAGTGATGAGATCTGAATTATGCATGGATAGGGTTGGCAAACTTGCTTTGACAGCTTAAACATCTCAGACATCTGTTTGTTACTGGTAGCTGTTCACAGGTGAACCTCTGGGCTGTGGTGTAGTGATTGTCAGATTGATCCTTTGGGGGATTTTCCTGTTTCCCCTGAATTCCAGCTGCCTTTTTGCTAGGCAGTGGGATGTGCATGGTGATCTGCAAACACAGGGCTACTCCTGGCAGCGGGTGAAGATGTGCATTAACACCCTCCTTGTTGTGCAGAATTGCTGATAGTCATCAGCTTATTCTAACACCACTGTTTGGTTTGTGGGGATGGCTGTGAGTCAGGATGATACATGGTCTTTCAGGTCTTGAAAACATGGCTGGATATTCTCAGCAAATGATCTCACAGCTGTGGATGGTGAATACTGTCTGATTCACAGCACAAGACTGGGAATGCAGTCCCTCTGCTTCCTGTGAATGCTGAGTTACCTTCTCACCTCGGGTCTGACATCAGTGTTCTGGGGGAGAGGAAGCTCTTGCCTTGTCTGTCACCAAGCCCTGGTGTGTTAAGTTCTCCAAAACTGTGTCCCTGTGGTTTCTGCATGACTGAGGTGGTTTCACATCTCAACTCTGTGTTTCTTGGTTTCTAAGATCCTTCACTGCTTGTGGGTCATCTTGTCCTATGAAAGAGGATAATTCTTCCAGGCTTAGGAGGGAGGCCTGAAACAACTTCATGGGAGAAGGCTGGGGGCAGTTAATCAGGAAGCCTCCTTGCCTCCAGTATCTTGTGAACATATCTCCTGTTCCTGTAAGTGGTATTTAGTGTCATCTGAGCTAGAAATTCATCTGCTCTGATGTTTAATCTCAGTGTCACTGTTCAAGAACAGGGAAGGTGTCACTGCCCAGGATGTCAGGAGGCTTTTTGTGCCTTTTTTTATTTCCCTGAGGTGGGACACAGGTGCAGGTGTCTTCATAGGGCCTGCATAGACAGCTTTAGGAAACACAGGGGGGTCTCCTGTGCACTCCTAGTGGGAGTCTCCACGAGTGTGATCCTTGAAGGTTGGCTTGGGGAATCCAGAGGATGGAAGCAGGTGGCACACTGAGGTGGAACTAATGCAGGATGGGGGGAATATGCCTAAATACAAGGTCTTGGTTGTGGTTGTTGTGAATAATTGTTCTTTAGGGGATAACTTTATAAATTGGCCTGAGTTTTACTTGCAAGGGGAGAGGAAAAAGGACACTGAAGTGTGAAAGGCTTGCAAGTTTGCATCTCCGTGGCATCAGTTTTGATGTTTTGATCTGTCCCAAAAGTTTAGGATAAATTTCCAGGGTTTTTTTAATCTCATCTTCTCATATTTAATCACAACTCATAAATCACATTTCAGAGTGCTCAGAGGTCTTGTAGACCCTCTAAACTTTTCTGTTAATGGAGCAGAGGTGTTTCAAAACTTAATGTGTTTCTGTCACTTATTGATGAAAAATACATCCAGTGTATGAGAGAGTACCTTGACCTCCCCCAGGACTGTGTTAGAGGTGGCTGAAATATCTTACAGAAATGTGTTAACCTGTGTGTCATAAAAGAGAAGACATATTCTTGGCAAAAAATCTCCTTAAAATTTAGTCTCACGAAGCTACAGAGACCCCAATGGACACAAAATGCTGTTTTGTTCACCAAGAGCCATCATCTCAGCCCACGGGAAGCCCAGATGCCTTGTGCTCTGTCAAAGACTGGTGGGATCAAGGTGGCCGTCGGGTTCTTAAATGTTAATTCATGAAATTGAGTTGAGCTGTTGGGAGTGGGGGAAGCTAGGAGGCCAGGTGAGGGTTGTCTGATTTGTATGGGTTTTTTTGTATTGTACTTTTGGGTTTCTCCGAGGTGGTGTTCTGTAAATATTTTTTACAGACAAGTTGTTGCAAGAGTGGTAGACAATCAGGAAAGCTGGAAAAGGGCTTGTTTATGTGACTTCTCACTCTGTGCTTCAACAAACTGTTTGCATTTCAGAAAGTTTGTTAGGGCACTGATGTTCCCAAAGAGATTGTGAAGTACTCTAATCTTATTTCTCAGCTACTGTGTAACCATAGGATAAAGTTTTCTGTCTGAACTGATGGTGTCTTGTACAACCCCTAGTCATGGAAGACCTCAGACGAGCAAATTCTGGTAGCAGGAGGTGTTACAAAAGTAACAGCATAAAAACGAACAAGCAAACAAAAACAGCACCACAAAACCCCTTTATACTTATTCCTGCAAGAGAAGTTAGTCCTGTTGCAAATGGAAGGTCATACATGTACTGTGGTGTCTTATCAAGGAGTATCTTCTGGTTTTGGTAATTCTTTCTGGACAAAACCTGCTCCTTTCTACAGTCTTGCAGCTCTTGAGGTAAAAAAGTGCCCAGAGAAAGGCACCAGTGAGTTGCCTGAGTGGACAAAAGACACCTTTTAGAGTCCTGTGTGGAAGTCAGGGTTTTGTTTAATTTCTGTCTTCTGGGGCTGCTGTACAGCAATAGGGCAGGTGACTAGAAGGGAACAGTTTGGTTACAGAGATACGTATGGATGGCTCCACTTTTTTTTTTTTTTTTTCTTTTAAGCTCTAATGCGTCTTCAGAGTGAGAGGATCAGGGAAAATGTCATCTGATGGCCTTCATTCAGATTTCTGCATCTTGGACTTCTTTCTACCTGAAGAGATCCACTTGATCCTGAAAGCTCCGCAGTGTGCCTTTTTATTGCTTCAGTTTGAAATGTTGAGCAGGGCAGGGTGCTTGATACCATTTCTTCTCCTAAGTATGTTCTCCAGGACTCTTTTCCTTCTGTTTTTAGTCACTTTCAGGTTCTACTCAGAATTATTTAATTAGAGATGTCCAAGAGGCATGTTATTCTTGAGACAAGAAGGAAGTTACCTTATGTATCCACTGAACTTTTGAGGTGCTTGTGATGGTAGAATGGGACATTTTGATGAAAGTCAGCAAACTGTCACCTTGGCTGCTGGGTCTCTCACCAAGATACTTAATAGTGCACTCCAAAATGCCAGTGTACTGGTCTCATTTAGTCTGATGTACTCTACTTGCCTTGCAGCCTTAGCTTTTACCATCTTCATCACTCTTTTTCCATGTCCAGGAGTTGTTCAGGAGGAGTTGCTACCTGTAGTTAGGAGAAGAAAACTGACTTGATTCTAAATAATAAATGGAATCTCAGGTGAAGCCATTTCTGTGTCTCATGATTTCTATGAATTTTAGATAGTGATCTTGAATTCTTACTCTCAGTTGAAACACTGTTGTTTCAGTGGTATGTATTTTAAAACTACTCTTCCTTGTGTGTGCACAGCTGCCTTATGCCACTTCTCTGTGCCTCCTTACAAAGCACACTTTGAAGACAGGCTGTGGTTCCTCTTTTCTCTTGGAGAAACTAATAAAAGTGACCTGACCTATATCTCTGCCAAACTGAACTGTTTCCCTTTGCCTTTTTCTTCAAAGTTGCAGTATTTCTGAAAGAATAGGGCTTTGGGGAATGCATGTGCATCCACTTTCTTTTTGAAGGGAAAAAACCCCCTCACCAAACCAAGCAAGAGCACTGAGGATTTTAGCTTTTCAGTCAGGGCTAGGGGCTGAGTTGCGCAGTGTCTGATCAGAAACACTCCACGTGTACTGCCAAAGCTGCTGCTGCTGCTGAACTAGACTGACTTTTGAAAGTATTTAAAGCTTGGACTTGGTCTTTGTTCTCTTTGTAGATGCTCCTCTACACATAGCCCTAAGGAGTACCCCATATAGAGATGAAAAAATAGAAAAGAGAAGAACTTCAACTCCTGTAAGTGCATTAAATAGTCACCGCCATTCTCTTAGAGACCAAACCAAGAACCACATAGTGAGAGCACTGCGGAGGCCCCGGGACAGAGACAGAGTCGGACATGGTACGGCTTCAGGGTAACATGGAAGGCAAACTTGGAATAGTCTGGGAAAACTCTTAACCATTGTAAGGAACTGATAATATTGGTGGCTCATGTTCTGGATACCTGCTTTTAGAGAGTCATTTTGTATAAATGTACAGTATGAAATGTAAGCAGTGTTTTTTTCACTGTCATTTGGTAACTTTTTGTGCTGTCTTCATTGGGGCTTATTCTTCCCAGTCAGTGGGTAGTATCTTTAAGATGTAAGAAGTACTTGAAGTATTAAAGGGCATGATTTTTACTGTTTGATACGTGGGTCCTAATGCTGTTTTAAGTAATCCTCTAGTTATTGAGATACCTAAACTTAAAAGGGGGGGATGGGGTGGGCATGGGGCGCAATGGCCTGGAGGGGTTTGTTTTGTTAGGGGTGGGTTTTTTAATAGCATTTGACTACTTGTGGTAGTCAACACTTGCTACTTAGACATCTCTGAAGAACTTCAGGACTTTGACTATTCAGTGGTATACTGTAAAGGCTGTTTTTACTGAAACCTACTCTAGTATAGGTGGGTGACAGCCACACAGTGGATGGGGGAGATGTGTGCACACACATGCACAGAAACAATACATATGTTCAAATGCTTTATATGTATATAAATAATATATAAATAATTTCCAGTGTACCTCTAGATTTACTACATCGCCACTTTCCTTCAGTTTTATGGTGAGAATTTGAGTCACAGTGATGAGGAAAACACAAGCTCTGAGCTTAGACTATTCTGTCTGTAGCAGATGATCTGTGTCCTGGAGATCTTCACTTTAGCTGCCTGTCTGTGTGTTGTTGATCATAGCAGTGAGGCAGTGCTTGGCACCTCTGGTATACCCTCTTGGGCATCCTTTGCTGCCCACCCTTGTAGGAAGGCCTGAATGAGATCCATCAGTCTCCTCAGTGTTCTGACTCAGTGGTACATGTCTTACTTGGGAGTGTGGTATTTAAACTTTCACATGGTGGAGGATGATGAGTACTCATCCTGGAGTACCCATCCTGGTCCTCATGAACCTCTGCCTTTCAAGGAAGTTGAAGTCTTATGTTTTTGCAAAAAAACCCCAAAGCTTTTAAAAATGTCGTTATTTTGTGCTTCATTTTTAGGATTACATAAGGCAGTTTATCATTCTGTTTGACCACGCAAATCTGTGAGGGTGCTCCTGGCCTAGACAGTCTCCCTATCTGGTCTTGGGTCAGTGAGAATTCATTATGCTTTAGAGTGCTTGTGAGAAACAGCTTGAGACAGCAAGATTCTTCAGTACATGGTTTTTGGAAGGCCCTGGTATAACACTTGAATGCTTATTCTTTGCAGATTGTTTTTTTTCAGGGAGCATGCATTAACTGTGGTGTGCAGTCAGAAGATAGCTGTACACAGAAGTTTGCAAATACTTAATTTTTTCATATTTTAAGAAATACAGGTTAGCTCAAGGGGGAAAAATGTGGAACAAAGTGGCAATTTCTGTCATACTTGTGATGGATATGTTAACAGCGACTGAGGCAGCTTACTCTGTACTCTTGGATATCTTAAATCCAGCGATCTGACCATGTGAATTTCAGTTCCCAAACAAAAGGAAGCAAAACTTTCCTGCTTCTGTTGAGCTCAGTTATTCTTTCTTTGCCCTTCTGGAAGAATAAAATGGCAGAACTTCCTTGCATCCCTGTGGGCAGGGAGAAGGGAATGGTACCCAGAGGATCTGGAGCGTTGGAAGAACAGGAGATAGGAGGACAGCGGAAAGTACGAAGGAGGTTGTGCTGACACTTGAATAACCCCCTCCACACCCATGGAGGGGGGATGAGATGGCTTTTGTGCTACCAGGTCCTGCTGCCTTTGGAGGACAGGTGACTGGAGTGACCAGCTGCTATCAGGGGCAGCAGCTGAGCTGGCACTGAGAGCCATTGCTGACCACGTGCCAGGAGAGGCACATCAGGGGCAAAGTAGCAGGAGAGGTTCAAGGACTAAGAGGATGGGGAGGTGCAGGGCTAAAGACCCTGCTGAGCATGTCTCCTGCATCACAGTTGATAAACGCGACTGAGATTGGCAGATTCTCAGCTGTTTGTGTCACAAACACGCAGCCAGCGAATCGGGCAGTTTGCTGGTGGCGTGTGTGAAAGAGGGTGACACAACACACACGGGTACTGCTGGTTTGCTTCGTAAGTGGTTACAGACCAGCTTAAATGGTTTGTGCGGGAGACTTCTTACAGTATAAAGTGTCTTTAGATGCTTATTCTGCTATCCATCAGAAGAAATTAGGTTTGTGAATAGGAGGGTGAGTGGCTCAGTCAGCCAGGCTCTCTGAGAGCAGAGCCGTTCTGAGGTGCCAGGCATCCCTCCGTAGCAGGTGTTGATGGCATCAGAGCTGTGTCAGGATAATTTACTTAAAGAGCTGTGTAAGTATCTGGAAATTCTGCTGCAGAGACCTAATTCTGAAGGACAGAAGTTGTAGACAAACCCTGGGGTCTGGAATGCAAGGCTTTGTGCCCACAACCTCACAACACGGTTATGTTGCTTTGATGTGCTCTGGTACCGCGCTTTGAGGGTGCACTGGATTGACACTCAAACGTGGTGCTGTGGTTTTAATCCCAGCAAATAGGATGGAGAACAGATGTTGAGAGAACAGGAGTTAAAGCCAGCTGAACCAGTTGTTTCTCAGTTTTCAGTGAAAATAAAATATTTGACCTGAGGAATTGAACTGAAGTTTAGGGGATTGGGGTTTTGTTAGGCTTCTGTTACAATGCTACTGAAGTGTTCATCCATAATAATTTAGAAAGTGGATATAACAAATCCTTCAGTCTCTTCTTTTTTATAACTTCTGAAGCATGTAAATAATGAATGGGCACTGCTGTACAGTTGATTGCTCCCACATGATATTCAAATTTTTTTGTGGGGCAATCAAATTAAGACTTTAAAATACAGCATTCCAGTTGAGAGCTGGAAATTCTTACAAATAAATTTTCTTGGTTTTTTTGCGGTGAAATGGCCTTGATTGTCCAAAGAAATCTTGGAGGCCTTTAAGGAAATAAGTAGAATAAATGTATATATATTTAAAAATTAATTTGCAATGTTGTCTCATTATAGGTGTTAAAGAACCTGAGAAGAACAAAGAAAGAAAATCCAAAGACTATGGAAGATCAAAGTCAAAGAAAAAGAAAAAAAAGAAAAAGAGATCTAAGCCTGGTAAAGCTCAGTTTTCTTCTGTAGATGCAAATGGCTCCATTATTTTGTTTTGTTACCGAGTTTATCTCATTTAAGAGCAGGCATTGCATTCAGACTGCTTTCTTCACTAATCTGTTAGCTCTGATTTTATTAACTGTTTAATTTTAAATTGTGGTTGGCAAGATCTGTCCCCTTTGAAGCCTGTGGGATTAGGGAAAGTGTGTAGCCTGTGTGAGTAGCAGTGGGATGTGAGGGGGAGGTCTCCAGCCAGCAGTGCTTGTGTGAAGTGCCTGTGAAGCAAAAGCATTTGTACACCGGCTCCCTGAGGAATGGTTGGGCTGGAAAGGTGGGTCCCTTAAACCTTTCTTGCTTCTGTCAGCAGTGAACAGTGACTGAACAGCATAAAATCCTGTTTCAGACAAGAGCTTTCTTGCCTCTTGGAAGCTTGCACAGCTTTCTGCAGCATTGTGTGGTCCTGGAGCCCCAGCACGTCACGTGGGGACGGGCTCAGTGAATTGATGTGCCTGCTGTGGGCATGCATGGTGCTGTTTCTCCTGTCAGCTTTTCCTGACCACAGATTTCTACTGTTAGCACTTTTTACAATTTTACAGGGTATTCTGGCGTTGGGGAAAACACAGATGTCTCACAGGAGCTTTCTCCTGAAAAATCGGTTGTCACAAAATCTATTTCTTCAAACAAATCATCTGCCCACCCGAGCCCACCGCTGCACTGTGCTGATTCTGGACAGCACAGGAGAAAATCAAAAGCAAATGGTGAGATGACTCTCCTCTTTGTCATGCTGGTTCTGTATTTCGTTGCTAGTAAATATGTGAGCTGCACTAACATACTTGAAAACTAGTTCTTATGGTGTGAATTTGGCTGTTCTTACACAGCACTGTGTGTGTGTCCTTGTCCCTGCCTGACGAAGCTGGACCCACTTGGTTTGCCAGATGATGTTGCTGCTTTTTGCTTTAACCTTACGTTCATATACACGTTAAGACTGTTGCCCTTATTTTAGTAATCAGATTAATTTTGCATTGTTTGCAGCACCTTATTAACTCTGTGTTCAAACTTCATAATTACGTGTTTCATATTTTTAAAGGTTTTTATGAAGTGAGAGCTCCTTGAGAGTGCTTTGCAAGTTTGCTACAGAATATGCTGCGTTTGAGAGACCACTGGGTGTGGTGACGTGTAGTTGTATAGATACTCTGATACATGGTTATAATGACTCCGAGCTTCATAATGACGAGCTCTTGGGTAGCTGTTTGTTGAGTAGGTGTTTATTGGTGTCTTCACAGTACTTCATACACAGAACTCATAAAAATGTGGCTGCTGTATTCCAGCTTTCATAATTCCTAATAGCTTGGTCCAAATTACTATTTACTGTCACAAGCTGATACACCAAAAAAGACAGCAAGCATTTTGTTCTCTCCCTTGTTCTTAAAGCTCACAAATGAGAGGAAGTAGGAAATGTATGACAGCTTGATTATGTACAAGAGTCTTAAAGTCCTTATTGTACAGCTGCACTGTTGAGGACTCTGATTATTTTTTGGGACACAAAAAATATTGTTTGGCATTAGGCAAAACTGAAAATTAACTTCAGTTAATTCCACTACATAAGCTACACAGAAAACATGAAAAACTACTCGGGTGCATTTGGGGGTAATGTCTTGAAAGATGTTCTGCGAGTCTGAGCAGTTGTGTGTGCAGAGTGTATCAACCATAGAACATACAGTAACTTGGCCATCAGACTTGCTCAGACTTCTTTTGATCAATCCATAGACATTGAAAGTGGTGGAAAATATTGGAAATGGTTTTGTTTCATCCTTATCACGATTGCTTTGCTGCTTTTTGCATCTGCAGAAGTTGTACCATCGATAAAAGCTGTGCCTAGATAAACAAAGCATGGTGTAAGTAAGAGTGCAGCTTGTGTGTAATGTGGAAGGGCAGTGTGCCTGACCTGTCACTTCCAGAGCACGTCGGGAGTGTCCTAGCTCAGAGATGGAATGAAACTTTTCAACTATTGCATTGGGTTCTCAGCCCCTTTAATTTGACAGATGTTTCTCCAGAAGATGTAGTTTATACCACAGACTGGTGGTTCTAGTTTTGCAGTCTGTGATTCTGTGAACTAAGTGAGGAAAATAGTTCTACCCACTATAGGTGAGACCGCACAACCGTACTTAAGAGTGACTAAAGTTTTCATTCCGCTCCCCTCCAACTCATTAGATTATTTCCAAATAATTAAAATCCTTGTCTTCTTCCTCCAACCCTCCCATTCTATCCCCAAGGAAGACGCAGACATTGATTAATATTATTGAGGTAAGAATCTCAATTTAACCTGCTGTTTCAGTAAAGATTTTCTTGGCAATTTTATTCAATCCAGAGATGCATTAATGCTTTGGTGAAGTAGTGTGAATGCATTCTGGAAGGATACCTTGGGCTGTGCACTGCCCCATGAGTTGATCCATGGATCCTAAACAGGAGACTAAATGAAAATAATAACTTCTGAAGCAGGATTAAATTCTGTGTTGAACTCAGTGTTTCTGTCACGAAGACACCTCTTTGTGAGATTGAATGGTTCAAAAACCAGACCCCTCTTGCCTCTTTTTGGGAGCTCCACACTAAAAGTGCCAAGTCACAATTCTGCACAAATTGCAGCAACTAGTATGAATATCCTATTTGAATGTGCAAGTCTGGTTTTGTTTATTATACTTGTCTAAAGTGAGTTTGTGCCTTTTGGTTTGAGACACTGTATGCTGAGATCACCATTTTAATGACAGAAGCTATTAAGTTGGAATATTTTTAAGGAAAATATGAAACTTCATGATGTACTAACCTTCAATAAACTGTTAAATTTTGATGTTCCTTAGATGACACTGTGAACTCATACGTTTAGAAATGTATGTCTGCATACTTGGGATGAGATCTTGAGGGTCGTTTGAACTTTTTTGTAATCACTTAGGATTTTATATAAATACTTCTTGTACAGAGGATGACACCCTGAGTGAGTCATCTATGGATAGCTTGCTGTGGAGTGACGATGACTGCAGTCAGGATGTTGATGTAACCACCAACCCTGATGAAGAAGTTGAAGAAAGTGATTTTGAGATTGTTCGGTGTGTTTGTGAAGTAAAAGAAGAAAATGACTTCATGATTCAGGTATGAATTGGAGGGTAAATGCTCATGGCAGTGGATACAGTGGAAGGTGTCAGTGGAAAAGCATTTTTGGGGTTTTTTTTCTTCTTGGCAAGAAGCTTGACTTGAACATACAACTCTCCAGATAGGCTAAACAAAAAGAAAAAAACTAATTATAGGAGTGTTTTGCTGTGAAGTAGAGCTGCATTTGCCCGTTCTGCAATAGTTTGCAAATTCCTAGTTCCTAATCTTCATGAGGCCATCTGTCCATTCCACATACAGGCGCTATTTTTAAACCAGCTTCCCAGAAAACTCAGAGCAGCTTCTGTTATCTCTTCTGCTTAAAACTGTTGGTAAAAACCTCTTTGGAAGTGGTTACTTTTACTTTTTGAGATGTTTGTACATTGTCAGGAAATAATTCCATACACGGTTGCTTTGAACCATCACACCGTGTTCCTATCAGTTTCAAATAGTGAAGGCAAACAAAGCAGTTCAACTTCAGGTTTTTTTCTGTGATTTTGCCATTGCTTTTTACGTGAGCTGGTCCACATTGCTAATTCCCCATAAGTTTCAGAAGAAGCATATGCAGGAGCCTAAGTGTGTCATGCTCTTGAACCAAGATGACAATCTTTTTGTAGTTGCCCTTCTGAAGAAGTGAGTTTTCTGAAGAAGTTAGTTTGGTTTGGGTGTTCAGGTTTGTTTTGGTTTGTTTTAAGAGGCTTCCACCCTTCCTATCTAGATCACCTTTTTCTTGTTGTGGGCCTCCATTCAAATTGTCAGTAGTGTAGCCATTTAGGTAATTACTGCATTCTTTTGAGATTTATTTGTGAAAGGATATGGCATGACACTAAGTTCAGAAATATTTTTCTGGCCCATGAACCTCACTCCTCGTCTGCAGCTTTTGAAGTCACTTTCCCAGGCATTGTTGCTAATTTTTGCGAGGCTTGAAATCCACTTTACAGGACCCCTTATTGGTACAGTTCCTGGCCTGTTCCTGTGAACTGCATTCCTCTTTGGCAGTTTGGAACTAGGAGGAAAGACAGAATCTGAGCTAAACTTGCTTCACAGCCACTGCCGGTGTTTTGGTGGACTTGGCTTGAATGGTGGCGGAAACTTCTTCAGGTGAAGAGGGGGAGCACTGTTTAAATTGCAGTGTGAAGAATTCTTGACTTCTGCAACAGAACAGTAGAAACACCTTTTTTGCCCTGAACATCAACAGCCTGATTTAAAAAACTTTTAATAGTGCTGGCTAATGCAGCTCAGTTTGATGTCTGTCCTTAACAGTGGAGTGTAACAGCTGATCTGACCAGGTAGTTTTCTTGGGCCTTCCATGCTGTTTTGTGGAGGTTTGCTGTGGAAGGTGTGATACTTCTCTTAGTGGTGAATTCACTTTGATGCACACCTTTGTGTTGGTGTTGGATCCTGACATGCAGGGCAAAAGGGAGGGGAGGGTGCAGTGATGGGCAGATAGAAGTAATTACCATCTCAGTGTACAGGAGAAAAGGAGTCTGACAGTGGGGAATAAAGGGGATGGATGTTTTCTTGGATGTGACTTTAAAACACAGATAATCTGGAGTGTAATTTTCTGGCAAAACTTAGTTCAACACTAGGTCAGGGTTGCAGGAATGTAGGGAGCTGTCAGCTGGCTCAGGACAGCCTATGAATAGCTTTCCTGGAACGTTCTGTGGGCTGCTTCTAAGATTGGCTTTCTAGGTTGAACAGTTTGGGGGTTTTTTTGAGCATCTTGCAAAGTTTTAAACACTTCATCTGTTTTATGAAAGAATTGGCTGGGAGAGCAGGGTATTCTCTCTGGAAAAGAGATGCAGATGGACAGCGTGGTGAGTACCTGCATTCACTGTGGGGATTGAGGCAATAGGAACTGGGAAGCAAGGAGCTGGGCACAAGATTTTATGGGCCTGAGATGGGGGTGTAGGTTAGGTGCTTTGCCTAAGGAACCAAATGCTGTGCTCCCCACAGCTTTGTCAGCCTGTAGTTTTGGGGGAAAATGTTTTGAACAGTCTGGTGGTCTGTTGATGTAGAAACGCCCAAGTTTACTCTTTAAGAACAGAGCATTAATACAAAGCAAAGCTGCTGTGTTATACAGCTGTGGAATTATCACAAGGGGAACCTATTTTCAGCTTTTCAGAGGTGGAGTGCCAAAATTGACACTTCCCTTTGGCTTTATAGAGCGAGAATCTGGTGTAGTTGTCATAACTTTATAATTAGGAAGGATTTCTTCCCTATTTTCCACTCACACTTCAATCTGATACTTGGAAAATTAATTCAGAGCTGGCTGCCCTAAGGAACTTGGATTTATATTGGTGCTTTCTTTCTGATGATAGGTCATTTTGCTCAGGGTATGGGGTTGCAGAAGAATACTGTCCTTCTTTGCACTTTTCTCCCTTGGGGTGTTTATTTTTGCCCTGCTTTATTATTGTGACTGAAGTGTGCTGGCACCTGCTTGAGCAGGCTGTGTGCCCATCTGCCTGGGCTTGGGGTCAGAATTAGGACCCAGGGCTGCTTTTTCCTTCATGCACATGGCTGGAGGTTCATTTCTCCCAGGATACATGGATCCCTTCCTCCCTTACAAGAGGGAGAATAGGAAGTCATTTTGTCTTTGAGCTGTGCTCATTTCCATGAACGTGCCAGATTTAGAAATAATGGGGGAAAGTGTTAATTTTAAACACAAACAGCGCTTTTATTTTCCCTAAAAGATATGGGACAGCTAAGGTTTAATGAAACTCACACACATATGAAATGGGGGTTGGTTCCATTTAGGTATTTAAACTAATAACACCCCCCCCCCCCCCAAATTCAGCTTAGAGATTTTATATAAACTTTCTTTATCCTCAACTTGCCTTAATTGTCTTGAGCGATTTGTGCATTAAGAATCCTTTGTGTTCAGTTATTTCTGTTGTTACTTGAATTTTGATTGAAATATTTTTGCATTGCACTGCATGTTTTTTCTCTTCCAAATTTCCTACTTGGTGTGCTTTAAATGTCCCTCTACTGCCTGGGCAGGGGTAGTTTCCCTGCAGTGTGTTTGCCAGCAGGGGCCTGGAGCCTGGCCAGCCATGCTGGGCCGGAGAACCTGCAGGTAAATGGAGGGACCTGTGCCCTGATGGACACATACTAAAATATCGGTTGAGTAAAATAAAACAAAGTTGGGATGCTTCACTGGAGTTCTGGGCAAAAGTCCCTGGAAAATCACTGAGTGCAGCCCTGTGCAGTATGGCATGATTTATAGGATGCAGGTGTAACTAGAACCAGGAGCTCCCTTCTTGTTTTAGCACACGGTTAGTTTTTCTTAATCTGTTTTCTTTGTTTTAGAACACCTTCTTCTGGCTCTAATAATCACCTTTGTGAAAGAAGGATAGTGTCTCTGCCTTTTTTGAAAACATCTCCTTATTGCTTTAGGACTATTTACCCATTTTGTTAGGCAAAACATTGTTGGTCCCATCCTTCAGAAACCTGTTTCTCTACAACCTTTTACATTATCCCTTCCCAGGGCTTCTATTTCCTCCACCCCATGGCCACTCTGTAATGCGGTGAAGTATTCAGAATGTGGCTGTCTCCTTCTGTCCCTCCTAGCTGGAGGAACGGCAGCAGATAAGAACATTAAGTGATGTTGAACACAGATGGGATGTTTAGCAAGTTGGCATCTTTGTAGGTCAGTGAGGAGCCGCAGCTGAGATTGCTTGCAGTTGCTGTTGGGATATGTTTTAGCTCATACTGAAATCGTGCACCAGCATTAACGAGACCCCTGCATTAGGCTTTTGGCTCATGCTGTAAGAAATCTCACTGCTTGGGAAAACAGTCATTCTGAACTGACATCACAGTTTCAAATGAAAATTGACTTAATATGTGGGGTTTTGTTCCATGTGGTCTGTAGACTGCAGTCGAATTTTGTCTCCTGTCAAAATATGGGAGGGGGGAGAAAATGACAGAAACAGAACATGTGAATATAGGGTTTTTTTCCTGCTCTAGAACTGTTTAGGAGCAGTGGCTTTAAGAGCAGTAATTGTATTTTCAGTAGTGTAACTGTGCTGATGAGATCCAAACTATGTTCAGTCTTTGCCAATATGATGCCCCCCCTTGGCAGGAGATGAGAAGCTTTTGAAGCTGGTACGGCTGTACCTGCACTGCAGGTTTGTGCTGGTAGAGCTACCTTTGAAATGGATAAGATGTTAGAGCTGCAAGAATCAGTAAAGCATAATATTGGCTAGTCCTGTGTGACATAAATGTCTCTGGGATTTAGTAATTGAATGCGGTTTACTGTTTGAGGGGGAAGCTTTTTAATTCAGAAAAATGGCTCTGTTTTACTGAAAAAAGCTTGATTGCGTACTGATTGCTGTCCTGGTTATGTGCACGTGCATCCTGTGGAAGATTTTCACCTCCAAAGGGAACGTTTTTGTACCTTTCAGAATATCTGCTTTCAGTTTTTGTCATTCTCCAGAAATACACATAAAAATGTGTGGGAAAGGCTCAGGGTTTATTGTAGTCTGATTCTTTAATGGGTTTGCTTGTTGCTGGAAGGTGGGGTGTGGGTCTTAATACATCGTTTTGTCCTAAAATATGTAGATGCTGTGTCTCTTAATTGCTGTATCGGGCTGCTAGCCTTCATTTCTGTTAATGTGCACTTCTTGCCTTTGACCAGTGTGAAGAGTGTCTGTGCTGGCAGCATGGAGTCTGTATGGGTTTGCTGGAAGATAATGTACCTGAGAAGTACACCTGCTATATTTGCCAAGATCCTCCAGGTACAGAAACTTAAGGTTACAGAGCCTTCTTACATATGTAGTACACTTGCTAGTTTATATATATATATGTAGCACAAAGATTAAACTACCTTTTTGCCCTTAGCTGTATCTGTCACTATAAGTAATTTTCAGTTACAGATACAGAAAGTTTAATTTCTGAATGTCCATGAGTCAATATTGTGGAATTACAACTGGACAGGAATGGGAATGAATGTTTTCACTGTGATGACCATCTGTCACACTTTGCTGTAATAAGGACTGTACTGTCAGACTGTGGAAAACAAGTGTAGAAGCACTCGGGAAGCTGAAACAGACTCCCCATGGGCACATCTTAGGGGATGTGGCTGCAGCTCTTCCCCTGCAAGGCCAGGCTTGTGCATCCTTTACAATTAGTCAGCACAAGGCTGTGCAGCTGTGGCCCTTGTCACTGACTGCATCACCTGGGGCAGCTTCTGTACTGGCATTCATCGGGGCTATCACAGGCAGAGGGGATTCAGCAACACTTTCCCTACTCCTAATGATGTATTTTAAATGTCTTGGTCCACAGTGGGTAAAATTACACTTAGATGAATATTTTCTGACTTTCTACTCTATGGATTACAAGCCTTGATGAAAATGGAAATAGATGAGGTGCTTGCTTGAGGCCGTGTTTATAAATAGCAAGAAAATGGATCTCTGGTGGCCTAATGAAAAGACATTTTTTGTTTATTTGCATAGTTGGATTGTGATCTCAGATTTTTTTGGCTGTTAAAAGCTACCAACTCTTTTGTACCTAAGCTCATGGATTTGTGTAGTTGGTTTACTGATGTTTGCACTCACAACAGCAAGAAAGACATACCACACTTAAATTTTAAACTATTTCACTACACAGATAACAGTACATTTAAGGGATTTCTTTTTACAGTACCTTGCTTCTAGGATTTTAACCCCCTGTTTTCAAGATATTTTGCTTTGTGTCAAGTGAAGTTAGTTTTAGATGTAACTAAAATGCACATGCAAACTGTCATCATACTTGAACATCAGAATGCTCTTGTGCAAAAACTGCTTACAGCTTAATTTGCTTCATTAATCATTAACTATTCCTTTGAAGGTTCTACAGTTTACATTGGGGGAGCCTAATTTTTACCTCTATTTTCACCAAGGAAAACATCCAACTTTTTGACTGCAACGATGGCTTTTCAATTTCAGTGACTCTGCTTTTGGCTGGAAATGAGCTAAGAGGCTCTGTGGATCTACAAAGAAGTGGCTTTTAAAACTGGGCATGGCCATTCAGCAAAATCTTACTAAACTGCTGGGATGTGTTACAGCACCATTTATTCTTCTGGAAATAAAAGCAGATTTTGTGTAATTTTGTCTAAAAACTGGATGAACTGCTATTTTACTCAATTCTCTTTGAGTCAAGTGGGATTTTTAAGACATTTGTTAACATTTACCTCTGCTTAATCGTGATCAAGGTGCTTATGATGTGGCTGATTCATGCAAGCTATGCCATGTTGATATTGTTTGGTGTCTCCTCTTAAACTTACCTCATAAGGGAGCACTTTTTAGCTCAGGGTACACATTATCTCAGTTGTTCAGCTGACCATAAAGTTCTGAAGTCCCTACTTTATGCTTCTGCACTGAACTTTATTTTCTGTTACAGATGGCAGCTTCTCTAATGCAGAGATAAATGAGGGAGGGCTAATGCAGCTGTCAGGAAAGTCTCCAGTGTGGTCCTGACCATACCTGGGAGAGTTCCTTCCTGCTTCGTACAGTGTGGGCTGAGCTGTTACAGCCTTGAGAATTCCTTCTCCCTGTGATTTCTGATGCCCCTTCACACCCCTGTCTTGCCCTGTAGTGCCATCCCTTGTCCTTAACTGCCAAAACCTGCAGTCAGTGCTGGCTGCTTGTATTGGAGAGCTTGCTGTGGCTGGTGCTCAGTCTGTGCTGCAGCATTTTCTCTGGGTTTGTGGGCTTGCTGCCTGGGCTTATGTAGGGCAGTGACTATTTCTCATGGTGCTGAGCTGCCTGCTGAGAACATCTGTTGTAACAGTACATTTTACAGGGTGTGGGGGAGCTTTTGTTGCATAGTTGTTTGTGTGTTGGCAATTTAGCAAGCATCTACCGTTCTACTCTTTCCTGATAATCCCATTTTTTTGGCAGATTATTACTTTAACTGATGCATTTATCACATGTAACATTTCATTTCAATTGTTGTTGATACTCCAACCTCTCAAGCTAGAATTACCATTATTAATGGTAATAAAATAAAAATAATAAACCAGCCTGACTTAGGCAGGTTTTCCATCAGAACCTCATCATTGGTTCCTTTAAAATGTACTTTTGAATGTCTATACTAATACATGTATGATGTTTTAAAGTAAGACCACTGGGAAGGGAAGTTCATTGCCTTTTTCTGCGTGTTTCTGTCTGCAGAGACATGCATTCAGACAGTAGTTTGTCATAACCATGGTTAGACTAGACAGTGTGATATCCTGCTAAAATAGGTCTTTCTCTGCCTCAGCTGCAGCTGCCTGTTGCTGGATGTCCTTGGATGGAATTTGGGCTCTGACTGCTTTTACAGTTGGGCAGAGGTTTTTGAGTTCCCACTTTACAAGGTCTTCATTTCTTCAGGGTTCTCTCTGCTTTGGTAGGATCTTTAGTGGTACTGTTGGTAAGAACGAAACAGCTTTTGCAATACTTGGAGATAATCAGAGTTACTACCAGTCATGTTAACATATCATAGTTAATGCTTTAACTCACTCATTACTGTCACTTTAGGTCAGAGGTCCAGCTTAAAATACTGGTATGAGAAGGAGTGGTTAAGCAATGGTCATATGCATGGCTTAGCATTTTTGGAAGAAAATTATTCGCACCAGAATGCCAAGAAGATTGTGGCCACTCACCAGCTCCTGGGTGACGTGCAGAGAGTGATCGAGGTGCTGCACGGGCTGCAGCTGAAGATGAGCATATTGCAGTAAGCACATTTCAGTGCCAGCTGGCACCTTCTCAGGGGGAATTGGATTGCAAGGAGAAGAATAACCACAAATTCAGATTCACGTTTGTGCTGCTTTGTGGGTTTATAACATAGTTTGAATTGCTGATGTGATCTTGGTAAAGGGCTTGGCTGCTTAAAAGCTATTGAAGTGTGTTTGGTAAATTGACCATGTGTATAAAAGGGTTGGGAAAGGGTGAAGAAAGAGGGGAAAAACTAACACCATCTTCTCCTGAGGCACCTAAATAAATTTAAGTAAGAAGAGGAGGATAGGTATATAACCTGTGGCAGCATTCTTACAGCACTTACCTTCTCCATTCCAGTAAATGTAATCATAGCTTCTCAATCAGGAATCATATGTTTTTGTTGGGTGTGGTGTGTTGCTCTGCTGCAATGGGAGAGCAGATGCACCTTCAGCAACCTGCAGCAGTTCATTTCTGTGCAAAGGTCATTACAGCATGTATGAAGAAAATAATGTTATAATTTATATAAATTTTTATTTTCTTTGTATAAAATCAAGTTTTCTGCATCTTTTCCTGTTTAAAGTCATCCCTAGGTTGTGATGACTAAAAAAAATTTTTCCTAACTCGAATCCAGCAGTTTTATATTGATTGAATTCCATTGTTATAATTTATTAGTTGATAAATTGCACAGCAGCAGCTATTTGGAAAGCAAAGCTTTTAGCGCTTTCAGGGTTCTTTAGACCTTTTCCTCTTACCTGTGGTGATGCAGGATGTCCAGTGGCAGGACTGGAAATGCTCCAACAGTGGAATAATGCTTGAAGCAAGAGAGTAGCAATTTTAACATAAGGTTTTGCTTTTCCATTATGAGGTCCTGTAGTCAGATCTGTAAGTAATCTCTTCCCTTTTTGGACACTGGAACATAAGTATAAGGCCACTCTTTGGGCCTTTAATAAAGAGTGAGACTTCAGATTCTGATTTTCCAGTTGTGAATTGAGGTTTATGTAGTGCTGAAGTGTGGAGCATTGGGCAGGTACGTGATGCTTGTTACAGGTTTTGTTCCTTTTCTCTCCATGCTGAAGTCGGTGTGATGGCCTGGGTTGGTTAAAGAGGAGGTGCAGTCCTGTTTGGATCATTTGGTTAAAAGCTTCAGCCTGTTTTCTTTGTCATCACATAAATCAGAGACAATTTGAGAAATTGCTGAATTAAAAGAATTATTATATTGTTGATGCAGATCTACCATCTAGAGGAGAGGAGATGATTTCACAGCTGCCTGAAATTGTTAGGAGAGTGTTGCTCAGTGTTTCAAGGAGTTGGCAAAGAATCCAAGGTGACAGTGGCAGTGCTATGGGAGGGAGAACCTTCAGCAGGCAGGAGTTGAAAGGTTACTCAACTACTGGCGTCTGAATTTTCATCCTTACGTAACTGGCGCATCATTTTTCGATTCTGCCTTCTGTAAAGTTATCCCTTACTCTTTGTTGAACAAGAAATAGTGTCTTTAGGTGCAACAGATCAGTGGAGCTAGAGCAGCAAGCTTTGGTAGGTGATCCCCTGGCTCTCACTTTACCAGGCCTGCCTGCAGAGTGGGCAGGGAGATCCATCCTTGGCGTGCCGGCCCTGGAGGCAGAGGTGCTTCTGGGGAGGGTTCTGAGCAGGTCCCTGCCAGCTGTGCTGGACTTCCCTCTGAGAGACAGGGGGAGCTGCTGTGGGATGGGCCAGACAGCAGTCACTTCAAATGTTGAAGTGCTTGTGTTTTGTTGAGTGGTTTGGGGAGCAGCCGGAAAAGCTGGATCAGCTGAATGGAGTAAGTGCATCCACCTGTGCAAAGAAGCAGAGAGGGGGCTTTGGGGCAGCCCCCCCTCTCCATACAGCCCAGTGCAGGTGCTGTAGGGTCAGGATTTACTCTGCTTTGCTCTCCTCGTACTGCTGTTTTGATGTCTGACACACATGTGGAATAACACCAGTTATAATGCTTAGTCTAAATTTTTTGTTAGTTATATCTGTGTAACCTCATATGCATAGTTGTCCCTTCTGCTGGAATAAATAACATATTATTCAGTTTAAAAACAGCTAAGATAAGAATTTTTATAAGAACAGGTGGAGGGGACAGTGGTATGTTGGTGTACCATACCTTATTAAAAATATCCCAGTTAAAATTAATTTCTGCTGTTCATAAAAAGCAAAATGTTCCATCAAGGGCAACATTGGTGACAAGTTATATGTGTCTACTGGCAACTTATTTTTCAATTTTTTTTCTTAATGCCAACATTTGACCTATGTACCACATTGTAGAAATGAAAACAATGACCCTAACAGAACACTATAGGAACACAACAGTTGAGGTCAGTGAAACTGTTATTTCAGAGTACTAGGGCACTTTTTAGTGATTATGATGACTTAGCATGTAGTGGTTCAAAGATTCTTACTTGATTTCCTTATGTAATAGGATAGTTTGCTCAGTCACTTTAAATTGTGTGGTGTACTGTTTCATGTTTGAACAGAAATAAAGAACATCCGGACCTAAAGCTTTGGTGCCATCCGTGGAAGCACATCACAGTGGATGAAAAAATCCATACAAAACACATCATTCACTTCGAGGAAAACTGTTGCAAAGAGGAGACAGCAAGTTATAGAACTTGGAATGGGACAGTTGAGAAGCCCTCAACCATTCCTTCTGTGGAGGAATCTTACATTACAAGTGAACACTGTTACCAGAAGCCTCGGGCCTACTACCCTGCCATAGAGCAGAGGCTGGTTGTGGAAACAAGAGGTTCAGCCATGGATGATGGAGTAAATAGAATAAGGGAGAATGGAGATGATGCCCTGTCAGAAAGATTTGGCTGGAATCTGGACCAAGAAATATGCAAGATGGAAAATGAATCCAAACACAATTACTCTAAGGTATTTGTACTAAAATAGACCTCTCTGCAAAGAGCATGTGTTTGCCTGGCAAAGCGCAAACCTCTACGTTTTTTAATAGTAATTGATTTGTAATAAGTTTTTTCTTGTGACGTTAAAGTTAAGTTACTAGTTAGAGATAAAAGGATAGATGTGATCAACTCCTTCATTTCGTATTATAATTAAAAAAACTAGGTTGACTTCTGGACCTCAAGTCACTTGAAAGGTATGGACCATGCATTGTAGTCCACTGGCAGTTCATTGCTGCTTACTTTTGTGTGTTAAATATAAAAATAAACACTAGGGTGCTTCTGTTAGTGGCAATTCATGGGAAATGTGGGCTGAAGAATGTCAGAAACCCTCTGGGAAATGGATGGACCCCCATGTGCTCTGGAGCCAGGCTGGGAGAGCTGGGGGTGTTCACCTGGAGAAGGGAAAGCTCCAGGGAGACCTGAGAGCTCCTTGCAGGGCCTGAAGGGGCTCCAGGAGAGCTGGAGAGGGACTGGGGACAAGGGATGGAGGGACAGGACAGGGGGCAATGGCTTCCCACTGCCAGAGGGCAGGGTTAGATGGGATATTGGGAAGGAATTATTGGCTGTGAGGGTGGGGAGGCCCTGGCACAGGTTGCCCAGAGAAGCTGTGGCTACCCCTGGATCCCTGGAAGTGTCCAAGGCCAGGTTGGACAGGGCTTGGAGCAACCTGGTCTCATGGAAGGTGTCCCTGCAGAGGAGTTGGACTGGATGACCTTTAAAGGTCTCTTCCAACCCAAACTATTGCACAATCTTAAGATTCTATGAAATATTGAGCTCCCTTTTTTAGGTTAAAGGTGTGGTGAACTTTTATTTCATGCATGTGAGCTGTAATTTGTTATTTTTGACTTTTCTACCAATCAAGATTGTGTTATGTTTGCCAGAAAAGAAAATATTTTACTTCTTGAGTCTAAAAGAACCTTTTTCTATGTCCTGTCGTATTTCAGCAGAATGATGAAAAAAGTAGGGAAGTAGAATCAACACTGCTGACGCTGTAGCCAGGTTTTGTAAAGGGTGGTAACTTGTCTTGAGCTGCTTCAGTGAAAGTTTTAGTAGAATTGAGATTAGATTCCTTAAGGAAAAAATCCCTTCTCACTGCAGAATTGTTTGCTCTTTAGCTGATTACTGGCAGGAGAAAAATGGCTTCAGCATTACCTGGGATGTGCAGATGCAGTGCAGAGTATTCTGGATGGAAGGTGGTAGGGACATAACTACCCTATGTGTGTTACCTGCAGCACATCAGGTGCTTGTGAAGTGCAGAGAATAGTTCTTCCAAAATACCTATAAACGTGTGTCTGTATTTAGATCCTCCTGCCCAGAGCAGTTTAATGTTAGTGTCTGCTCTGTGTCTCTCCCCGCTGGCCGGAGCTGAGATGAGCACTCAGCATGGGGGCCTGGGAAGCTCCAGGCAGTTTGGCTCCCCAGTTGTGCCAGATCCTCATGTGTGCATCTCTGCCAGGTGAGAGAGTCCGTGTCTAAGAAGGTTTCTCCAGAGGAAGCTATTGAAATGAAGCTGATGGAAAAAGGCAAAGAAGGAGTTGTGAACTCGCAGCTGCAGTGGCAGCTCAACCTTTTAGCCCATGTGGAATCTCTGCAAGATGAAGTCATACATAGAATGGATTTCATTGAGAAGGAGCTAGATGGTAAGTACTGTTTAAAAGAATATTTAGCTGAACTGCCTGTTCAAAACATGTTAACCAGAATTTTACTTCTGCAGACCTGCAAAGAGATGAGCGTTTCTTTATCGCATTTCCTAATAGAAAATAGATACACTGCTGATGTGGGGGGTGGCTTTTCAAACAAAGAGCAGAATTTCACAGAACAAGTTCTAGTTAGGTTGTCTCTAAATAACTGTGGCAGATGTGTCTTTTTGCTTTCAGGTTTTTGTCATTTTCCAAAACTCTTCTGTGTATCTGCACTTCCCTATTTCTCGGGGCCTTGCTACCTGTGTCAGCCCATTCTGGGTGGCTTCTTCAGGGCACAAAGGCTCTTACCCTTTCCTGTCTCTTCCAAGTTCTTCACTTAAAGGTCTTTTGAGATTTGTTTTCCTAGCATTGGAAGACTTCTGAACCCTTTGTGTTGCATTAAATGATCCAGGATAGTTTTCTCTTTATATTGTTGACTCTCAGGGTTGGTTGTGTGGTGGTTACAGCAGCAGCTTTTCTTTCAGGGTGTTGGGAAGACAGTCTGCCCAAGTAAGAGCCCTCTCTTTGTAAGTAAGGTACTGAAAAGCCAAACAGCTGAAGGGATATTTTAGATAGTGAAGATCAGTCAGGCCTGTAATCAGTGCCTGTTTCATAAGTGAAGCAGCTCTGGTTCCCAGAAGTTGGGGGCTGCGCAAGGGATTTCTGCTCTGAGCAGCATCTCCTCACTGCAGGGCTGGGTAATGCCCCCCAGTTCTTCAGCAGGTACTGCCCCTGGGCTGAACTCACACATTGATCTGGGCAGTGGTGGTGGCTGCTCTTGGCAGAGCTGGTTTTTTCTGTCTTCAGGATTTGTCTCCATCTGTGATACTGTCAATATCCCATGAACTCATCACAGTTCAACCTGACCAGCGTCCTTGTTGACCAGTTACATTGTCACCTGAGTTGCCTTCTGCTCAGTGGGATTTCTGGTTCTTGTTTCCCACTGAGAATCTTTAGAGCAGGAGTTCATTGTCCTTGTGCAGCAATTTGCTGTTGATGCTTTTGGACTTTGCCCCTGTTGGCATTACCCAGTTCTGTCTGCCTTGGCCAGTTGTGTTCTGTGCTGATAACAGATTTCTTTCATTACCATAGTCCCATGCTTTCAGGATCTTCCGTGGCACCTAATGCTGATCCTAGAGGTACTCTGATGGTATAAACTGCCTGTTACCTCAGTGTCCTTGCTCTGGAATTGACACAGATCAGAGGACATTTAGCACCAGATTTCACAATATCTGGTCCTGAGTTTTCCTTTCCTGCTTTTTCCTAGGAGCATCAGCTTCCCCCTCCTCCCCCCACCCTTGTGCATTATTTTGTCATGCATCAAAAGTTAGTTGGTGTGAGGGGCCTGTTTTTCTGATTTCTCAGATAACCAAATGTGAAAAACATTGCCCACTGCTTTCTCGAGATTCACAAAAGATTAAAGAACTCCTGCTATGTGACTTCAGATGAGCTGTTTGCTGAGAGCTGCAGGAGTGACAGTTGTGGTTTTCTTTGCAGTTCTGGAGAGCTGGCTGGATTACACAGGAGAGCTGGAACCCCCCGAACCCCTGGCTCGACTGCCCCAGCTCAAACATTGTATAAAGCAGCTGATAACGGACCTGGGCAAAGTGCAGCAGATCGCCCTGTGCTGCTCCACGTGAGGCTGGGCAGGGGCACTGCCACTGGGCACGACGCTGAGCAGCTCTGGGTCTGTACGTCACATTGGATGCAGATGGACTTCAGGGACTTGTGAAGAAGTGTTGTTCAAAGAACAGCAGAAAGGTTATTTGGGTTTATTAGGCAATTACAACGCTATGGAAGAGGCCATATCCTTGTCTCCAGAGGTTGGATGTCGGTTGATAAATTATACTTAAATTTTCACTCCTTAAAAGTTGCTCACTGAAACGGTAGACATGTTCATCATTAAATTGAGTAAAAATTGTGCCACTGAAGAACAGAGATCTAAGAGCCAAAAATGTTTGGTTGACAGAGGTTGTAAATAACTTTGCGTAGTTTAAGTGACTCGTGTCATGTTGTATTCCTTCTGGTTTATGCATACTAGCACTCAGTATTTAATCATTAGGAAATGTTATAACAGTTTCAGACTTAGTAAGTATGAATGTCCAGCTCTTAACTATAAAGTGTTATGTGGAGGTTTGCAAGTAACAGTGGTCTGACCCCTACTTCTGTTACAGTAAATAATGTAGCAGGAGGTCACAGGTGAATTGCACTTATTTTCAGAATAAATGATTGTTTTCCTTATTTATCCCCTCACTGTCACATGACTTGGTTCTGGGGAAGCCCATGAACAGTGTTTATGTGCATTCTTGAGCTCTTTGATCCAGCCATCCTGTGCCTCCTGCAGCAGGACGGAATGTGGCGGGAAAGGCCTGGAGCCGTGCTCCCAGTTCACTGCAGCATGGTCTGTCATGGATGTGATGTATTTTCTACCCATTTGTGAATAATTGCCATTCCAGTTATATTTGGAAATGTAGACTTTTTGCAATACTCTGGATGTGTTTGTTGTAAAGACTCGCTATGAATGTGTGGTTTGGGGAATCAGTTTCTTCAATATTGGTGTAAATAAAGCCTCAAGATCTATGCATGAGGTGCTGTCCTCACAGACAGCGAGTGGGTTATTATCTTCGATGGTCTGTGTTCACAAAGTCCCTTTTTATACCTTAAGTTTTCATTTTCTGGTTTGTACTTTGTGAGAGCAAGGTGACAATGCTGCTGATGTTCAGTCATGTTATACAGAGTCTTTGGAAAGTCATGAGTATTTGAGAAGTTCAAAGTCTTTCAGCTGCAAATCACCGCTCCTGAAATAATGGCTGTGACTTCAGTTTTCCTTCCCAAACGTTGCTGAGTTCAGTTTCCTGTGGAACATAGTAAACTGGTTTTGCAGTAAGAGGGTGTCCTTAAAAAGCTGGATTTGTTACCTTGATTTTATTGTGTGCAATGGTACTACCAAAGGGTAACATTCAAGCACAGTTTTAGTGGAAAGGCCCATACCTGTACAAATCATTGATTTGGGATATAGATCTATAAGGTGTGTATTCTGCAAAGAATAATGTAAACTTGAGATATCCAATATTGTTGTAGGAGTTACAGTATCTACACAGTTAATGTTTTATTTCTTTCAGAAAACAAAATAATTAGGCTGCTCTAGGTAGTTACTAAGGCTTTTGTGCCAAGATTCAGTTCAGGGAATAATTTGTCTCAGTCTTATAGTACTAGTTGGTATATGGTGAATACGACATATGTACAGCAGAAAAATAAACTTTTCTGTAGCACAGTTGGAATAAAGCTTACATGGTATTTAAGGATGACTTGGCTCTCTGAGGATGAGACCAGTGCTTACACCTTGGCTCGTTCCTGTCAGACCACCCAAGTTCACATGTAGCTCTAGAGCAGGTTGCAGTGACCAGACAAGCAGAGCAGCGTCCAAGCAGCCCCCCAGCCAGGAGGGAAGGTCTGTGGTGGGTCTGAGGTGGGATGGAGCAGAGGGTGCTCCCTGGGTGCTCCCTGGCTGCCGGCTGTGACCAGCACTCACACCATGTGTCCCTTGCAGGATGTGGCTCAGCTGTGCTCCCTGGCCCTGGCAGCCTTCTTGCTCCAGAGGGGAACTTCTCAAGCAATGGCTTCTGTGTGCTCACTGTATGTTTTTACTTGTCAGTTAATTTTTGCTCAGGGCAGTACTGGAGGTTTGGAGGAAAAGGTGGTTCCCATGGGTAAATCATGTGGCAGATCCTGGAGACTCGTTTCCCTTCAGTAGTGCTTGAGAAGCCCTTACAGATAAAAGACTGAAAATATTTATTTAAAATAGAGTAGCACTTCTCCTGATCAGGAAAGATTCTTCATTGTGTTCTGCCTGGATTCATTTCTGTCCCTGTTTTTGCAAGTTTCCACATTGTTATTCTTAGCCTGAACCAACTGTTCAGGCTGACAGGTCACTTTTTTGTTTCTTTAAATCACTGGTAAGTGAATGCAACGTGGAGCCTTGATGAACTGAGCAAACATTGCACTGTGGGTACATATGCGTGTTTGTCTTTGTTGATGCACTATTAGAACCGAGGGGCTGTACATAGAATTTTGCTTTGGAGCAATATTTGCAAAACTTGAAAACTTCTGTATCTTGGTGTTTGGAATAAATAAATAGGTTTTTGTTGGATAAGTCTTAGTAAAGTCTTTGTTTCAATTAATGATTGCTCAATAAAGTAACTTTAGACTTTTTTGTTTCACATGACATTGAAATGCAGGTATTGTAGTTTGTCAGGCATATAGATCTTAACTGTTTCCTGAAGTCTGGAAAGTAGTGCTTTCTGGATTTTTGTCATATAAATCTGGAAATACGCAAACTGTTACGTATTGAGGTTTGTTCAGTATTGTTTAATGAGGAGCTTGTACATTTTATTCCCAAATCCTAATATATGTAATAGATTAGTGCCTGATTTGTGTGATCTGCCCCTCGTCTCTGTTGCATTTGGGTGAGCAGCCTCGAGGGGCAGAGGCAGCGCAGGACTGGTGATGGGCTAGAGGAAGGAACTCGGTACATTTGAACAGTGCATACAGAGAAGACACGTGGGCATGGGAAGGGGAGGAAGCTGGTGAGTGCTGGAGGAGCAGTGAACCTGGCACAGGGTGCCTGAGGGCAGGGGAGGCATTGGTGTGCCTTCACGTGCATTTCTGGTTCCATCTCTTCTCTGTTTCCCCAGTAGGAGAACAAGTCTATTCCCTGGTCCTAACAAACCTTCTTTTCTAATTTCTTTCTCAAAAAAACCCCCCACCATTCTTGTAAAACTGGATTTCAAGGCTAGAGGCACATCGCTGCTGGAGCCTGGTTTGTGAGCCACTGATGGCAGACCCCAGCGTGTCTCATGCAGGTCTTTGCTGATCACTTACCTGTCAAAGTTGGGTTTTGAAGTTGTGGTCTGAATTTGACATAATTCAGCGGTATGTGTGCCATGGCTTGCCGTGTTTTGGGGAAGGTGTGCCCTGGGATTTATTTACTTGCCCGGTGTGAAGGCTTCTGCAAGTCTCACAGCAGGAGGCGGCTGCTCAGTCAGCTGTCAGCCTGCCTGTGGGTACAGTCACCTTGGAGCTGCTCAGCCAAAGAACTCAGACACAGCCCTTTTACTGTTCCCACTGTTAGTTGACCAGAACAGGATCTCTGATTCCAGGATCCAGTGGTGATCACTGTGCAGCCCCTGGTTGGTGGTGGTGCTCATTGTGATGGCAGTGCAGCATCCCTGCTGGCCCTGGTGCATCTGACTGCAGGAGAGCTCCTGCCTGGTTCTGCCTCTGCTTTCTCAGTGAAGTTCTTGAGCACTGCAGGCTACTGCAGTGGTTCAGCAGAGTGTTTCATATCTTTGTGCTTAATCCTTCAGGGTGTACAGCAGCTCTTGTGAGGTGAAGGAACTAGGTACAGCTCTTGTTCTAGGCAAAACCTGCTGCGGGTACCCAGAACCAAGGTCCTGCTCGAACAGGCACAATAACGGTAACACCACTTTTCCTGGTAGAACACAGATGCAGACAGAAAAACTGAGAGCAAACCACCAAAACTGGGATTTATCTTGTCCTGCTGCGGCGTGTTGCTGCTGGTGGTACTCCTGTGCCATCACGGTGTTTGGACGGGAGGGGCTGGATGTGGCCATGGATCCTTGGAATGCTCCACACCTGAGCCTGGGGCCCTGCATGGGCCCTGTTTCCCATCTGGGGGGATGTGGGCTGCGTTGGGCTCAGGAGTAGGAACTGTGTGTACCTCCTGGGCTTTCAGACTAGTGACTTTGAGTCCTAGAGCTTGAGTACAGACATGGTGAAGGACCTGCTCCTGAAGAGGTGGTTTCTGTGCCCTCCTGTGTCTGTTGGGGCGAGGGTTGGCTGGATGCTGCCCTGAGTCTGGGCTCCAGGCACAGCTGTACCCTTTGTACAGAGGCTCAGAGCTGATGGAGACGCTCTGCCTGCTTTGCAGCTCCTCTTAATCCCTTCAGAAGTCCCAGCAAATGCTTCAAAGGGGGCTGGTGACCAGGCTCTGGGGGTGCCCCGAGATGCTGGGGAGAAGCTGGGAAGCTCTTCTCCCTAGGAGGGTCCTGGGCACTCAGAACACCCCTGGGGAGGACCTGCTGGGTCTCCAGGGCTCCTGCCCTGGTGCTGGTGGGTCTTGTCGGGGCTTGTTGAGTCCCTTCAGAGCCCTCGGTGTCCTTGCCCTGCCCTACCCTGCCCGACACAGGAGCCCCGTGGCCCCCCCCTCCTGCTCTGCCCTCCCTGGCTGGGTGAGCACTGCTGTTCTGGGAGCTCTTGGACCCACTCTGTGGTTCTGTCACCTTGACCTTTAAAGGCTGCCCATGGGATTTAAAGGCTGCGGTTCAGCCTTGGGAGGCAGGGAGTGGGGCTGGGCCATTTCCCAGCACGAGTGGCATGTGCCCAGAACAAGGAGCTCGCAGGACAGGGAAGGTGGAGGTCTCAGAGGCTGCTGGTGGTTGGGCAGGATTTGAACAGCCTTTCCAACCACATCTGTCCCATACTACCTGGTTCCAGGTTAAAAATAATTGGAGCAGCAGCCTCTTGATTGTGGCAGTAGAACCATCCACGTGTGTAAATGCATCCAACAACCTGGGTGCACGGTGGAGGAAGGAGACCAAGACCCACCTCAGTTCACACAACGTGGATCAATGGCAAAAGTAAAGGATGCAGAAACCCTCTGAGTTGCCTCAGGGGCCCCAAGGGTGACAGCAGGGGCAAGGCCAAGGCTGAGGGACAAACCCCAGCTTCTGTCCTGTGCTGAAGCCACCTGGGCTGAAGGCTGGGGCTGAGCAGGTCTGTAAAGCTCTTGGCAGAGAAGGAAATGAGAAAGTGATGGTGGGTTGCAAGAGTGAGCTCATCAGACAGGAACAGGAGGAGGGGATTGGAGCCTGGGTGGGGGTGTCCTGCTGCACTGGCCATGGGGGGGAGAGGGGGAAGGAAGAGAGAGGGGGCTGGTGCTGAGCTGTGAACGCTGTGGCCGCAGAGGAACTCCTACTTTGCTGATAAGGGCCTGTTGAAAGCAGAGGCTCAGAGTGTGGCTGCTCTGAGGTGTTGCTGCTGCTGCCCAGGCCCCTCAGCCCCATGGCGTAGCTGAGATCAGGGTTGTACATGAGTGTTTGCATTCTGCTTTTCTGAATAATCTACTCCTGGCACAGACCTATTTCTTTCCCCATCATTCCTAGAACAGCAGTTGTGACATGAAATTACACTTTAAACCTCTTAGATTCATTAATTTGCCTCCAGAGAGGTCCAGCCCTGACCTGTGGCTGCTCACTCCAGCTGGGGGCAGGAGCAAAGGCCCCAGGCTGTGGTGGTGAAACCACCCCAGGGGCAGTTCACAAAGTGTTCACCAGCTCTCAGCTGTGAAGGAAATGCCTTTTAATTGAGACACAACAAATGGTTATTGCTGCATGTCCAGCAGGATCCTGTTTTATGGAACTTAGAATCCATCTGTTAAAAGGTTTAAAAATCAGCTGCTTTGAGCACAGTCAGAGGCTGTTTTTTCCCCCTGGCTGGTGGTCCCAGCAAGCAGATCAGTGAATTATGGGGGGTGAGAGGTCTGTGGCTGCTGCTCACAGGCTCTTCCTGCACAGGCACCCACATCCAAAAATGTTTGAGCATGAACTTGAGGGGTTTAATGGGGTTGGGCTGTTCCTCCACCTGGGCCAGGATTTAGCTTGTTGGGCATTTCCATCCTCTCTCTGCTGCTGTGGCAGCACAGATCCAAGGAGCATCCTGTGGCAGCCTGTGGGGCAGGCAAGGCTCCTTCTCTGTGCAGCCTCTGCCTCCTCTTCCTCCCATGGGCTCTGGGTGCTCAAACATCCCACCCTGAAGTGCCCAGCTCAGGGGAGGATGGGCCCTGGGGCAGCCCCTTCCTCTGGCACTGGTGCCTGGCCCCACCTTGGTCTTGGCTGTCCCAGGCCCAGGATTCCCAGCATCGAGGAACTGGCACTTGGGGCTGAAAGCGGGTGAAGGCTGAGCTGGGGCAGGGGTGTCCAGCACAGGCTGTGGCCAGCTGGGGCCTGTCCTCAGCTGTTCTTTGCCTCTTTCCCTGCGGGGTCTGGCTCAGAGTTGTCAGTCTCCGAGAGCAGCAGGTAGGAGCTGATGGCTTCCCGCAGGCCCAGGCTGAAGGGAGAGTCCTCCGGGGGAGATGCGTTCTCCAAGAGCAGGAGGGAGCTGCTCAGGGCAGATAGGGCGGTCAGCAGGCAGCCCCCAGAGCTCCCGGGTTTGGCAGGGCTGGGGGGAGCCCCAGCTCCTGCCCTGCATGTCCTCACCTGTCGACCTTGTCCCAGTGCAGCGATGGGTTCTTGACAAAAGGCGGTGTTGCAGCTGAGGCCGCCCTCATCCCGTGCGTGGAGCAGGGCTGTCTGAGGGGGCAGCACAGCCCCTCGCTGAACTCTGGGCACGGAGCCAACGGCGTCAGCATCGGCAGCCCCCCAACCCCGGGGGCACCTGGGCAGGGGGGGGACCGGCTGCCACCTTTTCCCCCTCCCTCCCTTCCGGGCACAGGGCATCTCCCCCCACCCACAGCTCAGGGTGTTGGGGGCTGTGGGGCATTACCAGAGTAGTGGTCCACCAAGCTGTGCAGGCTGGGGAAGGTGAGCCCGGGGGAGATGTAGATCCAGCCGTTCTCCAGCCGGTGGATGCGGTAGTGAGTCACCGAGGCCCAGGCAGCGCCTTCCCCGCGGCGCAGCGACAGTGAATAGCAGCCTGCGGGGCCAAGGGCTCGTGGCTGGGCTGCCCTGGGCACCCACCCCCTGCCCGGGGCTCTCTTACACCGTGCGGGGGCTCTGCCGTCACACAAGTGGTGTCACCCCCCTCCTCATGGAGCTTTGCATCCCTGTGCCAGCCCCGTGCCATGAGGACCTCCAAACCAACCCGGGGGATGGGGGAGGGCTGGGACATCAGATGTCCTTGGTGCCTCAGCCATCTGCACCACAGCACCCCACAGGGTTCCCTCGCTGTGGTGGGGCCCTGTTTCGTTTTGTGGGCTGAGCTTTATCACTTCCCTGCGTAACCCAAAGCCGTAGGAAGCTGTTGGTGGTTTGTTCTTCTGAGGCCCCGTGGCAGGGGCTCAGCACAAAGCGGGAGAGCAGCAACACCGAGGAGCAGCCCCGTGGGGAGGGCCATTGTACCCAGTAGATGTGAGCTGGGGTTCCCTCCCCTGCTCCTTGGCAACCCACGGGGGAGGGCTGGGAGGGAACAGGAGCCGGGCCCGAGGGCTCTCACCTCGCCTGGTCTGGCTCTCCCGGATCAGGAAGGACCCGCTGTGGTTGCCCGGACGGAGCAGCAGCTCCTCCGCCTTCTGCCGACTGACGCCCTCGTACAGCCACCTGTGCGGGCAGGGGCGCTGGCAGAGCCTCCCCCGCTGCCAGGGACCCCCAGGGCCCAGCCCGTCCCAGGGGGACAGCTCGGGGTGCGGCAGCACATGTCCTGGGGACACTGCAGCACGCCGGGCCACCTCCCCCAGCCCCAGCACTGCTCCACGGCCCGGAGACAGGGCAGGAGATCTCCGGCACAGGGCAGGAGATCCTGGCGCGGTGGCTGGGGTTTGGCCTTGGGGTGGGCCAGATTCTGCGGTGGGGCCGCTTCCCCGGGACCCTCCCTGGGACAGACCCTTCCCAGCATTTACCCGTGCCTGATCTTGGCCACAGAGCTGCTGGGGACGTGGCACTCCTTGCCAGACACCTCGGACGCCACCAGCCACCACTCCCCGTCCCTGCGGGGAAGAGGGATGACCCACCTGAGGGGCCAGGGTGCGGGAGGAGACCTGCAGGGTGGATGCCACCAGTGTGGCCCCACGGGCTGGACCCTGGTCAGTTCTCACTTGGTGCGGGGACTTACTCGGAGAGGATGCGGAGCTGCTCCCCCATCCTCAGGACAGCGGCCACCCCCGCGCCAGAGGGGAAGTCACAGAGGGCCAGGGCCTGGAAACCGCTGGGGGCTGCAGGGAGGGCGAGAGGGCTCAGAGTTTCCCCGGCAGCGCCAGCCCCGGCTGGGGCGGGAGGACCCGGCACGGGGTGGGGGTTGGCCCAGCAGCTGCTGGGCACTTAACCTGTCTGAGTTGGCAGCGGGGGCTGCGTGGTGTCAGCAGACGCTGATGGGATGCTGAGCGGCTTCTCCCGGCCAAGCAGATTCCCCATCCCTGGAGTTCAGCCCCTGGGCTGCTCCGTCTGGGAGGGACGGAGGGGCTCAGGCTCATGGGTCAGCATCCCCCGCCCTGTGTCCTAGGCAGGGCATTTCCATGGGGTGATGCCAGCACGGTCCAGGGCAGGGCTTTGGGTTGGGGCTGAGCATGGCAGGCAGCTCCCAGGGGAGCCCTTCAAGGAAACCACCCTCCCACCACCACCACAGAGGGTGGGATGTCTGGGGACTGCCCAGGATGGGGCATCTGCAGCCTCATGGGGGACAGTGCCCGGCCAGGCTCACTCTCTGCAAGCTGCCATCCCAGCCCAGCCCCCTGTCCCCCAGGGGCAGGGGCACCTCTCCCAATGCCCCAAGCTGCTCGTCCCCACGGGGATTCGGGGGCTGTGGAAAACACCTGTTCTGGTTCCTTGACCACGGAGAAGTGCAGTTGGAGCTGTGTGTGACCCAGACCCGTCCCAGGCTGAGCTCCCCTCCTTCCCTGCCCTGTTCCTGCCCTAGCAAGAGGTGAACTCCACTTACCTGCCTTCCACTGCTGTTACCATTATTTGGGTGCCGTCAGACCCGAGCAGCCGTGGGCCAGCTCTGCCCTCGCTGCATGGTGGAGCCTCAGGACACCAGGATGCACGGGGACCCTCTGGCACAGTGGGTAGCAATCGCTGCCCTTGCCAGACCCCTTGCTTCACCCTCGCCCCGCTCTAGGGCTGGGTGTCAGGTCCCAGCCTGGAGCTACTCCTGGCAGTGCTGCCGTGAGGGGTGTGAGGTGCTGGGGCTGCGGTTGCTGCTTCCTGTGACGCGCACACAGCAGACCGGGTTTCTCCTTTTCACTCAGTCACAGGTTGCTCAGCTGAGCTCCTTGGGGCCCTTGGTATGGGCACCAGGCCCAGGAAAATCCCTGCAGGCACTCAAGGCACTGGGCATTGCACGGAATTTGTGGGTGGGGAAGTGGGAGGGATGGGCAGCAAATGAGAGCGGGAGCAGAGCTGACACGTAGGCTGAGGCTGGACATGCACTATCCCCAGGGTGGTCTTAGTGAAGGGGGGATGTCCCAGGGTGCCTCCTCACTTGCAGCAGCACCAGGGCCATGTGCTGCCCTCAGTGGGTGCGTGGTGCTGGACGTGCTGGGCGGGGGGGTGGTTGGGATGTTCATGGGCATCCCAACCTAACCTAACCCTAACCCTAACCCTTGCCAGACAGCACTGCCCCAGTCCCAGCACTGCCTTACGATCAGCACTGTACATTTGCCCACCCCAGGCTGGGTTACGGGTGGGAGCAGCCCCAGCTCCGTCCCATCCCCACTCTCAGCCCATCCAGGCCCAGCAGCTGCTGCTGGTGTGGAACCATTCATTGCCCAGACTGTGTGTGTGGACCATCCACCTTTCAAAGCATACACTGCTTGGCTCAGCCAGCACCACCTGTGCTGCCCCCATACCCCCCACTCGGCTCCCCTCCTGCTCCCTGCCCTGAGGTCAGGACCCTCTGATGCACACAAACATCCAACCCCGCCAATCTTGCCCTGAGGACGGTCCTAGGGATTTGCTCTCAGCAGCTCCTGAGCTCGTGGCCCAGCTATGCAGCGTGGACAGTGTGTCCCCCCCATTTCCTGCTGTGTCCCTGCTGTGGGAGCAGATACTCGGCAGGCTCCTGCCACAGCTGCACCTCCTGCTGCTGTTTGTGCTGAAACTTGAAAGTTTCTGGTCAGCTGTAACTGCCTTGACAGTGTGAAAGGCACTCAGCTTCTGTGCTGCTGTTGGGGTTCAGGACCCTCCCCCAGGCCTTCCCTGAGCTCGAGCAGTGCTGTTTTGCAAGGGGTTGATTATGTGTGGGACAAGATTCAATCACACTTGGAACTGGTGGTGCAGCACCGCTGGGGTCCTTTGGGATGTGGGGGACAACCCTTGGTGTGTCATGACCTGCTCTCCCCCACCTCCAAACCCTGCTCTGGGCTCAGGGCTGGAAAATAAAATGGGCCCCGAAGTTCCCCTCCCCAGCCTGAAGTGGGTAAAGTGGCTCTCTGGTAGCACGTGGATTTCTGGGTCAGCACAGCCCCCCCAGCACCTGAGGCCCTGCAGCCCCCACGCAGAAACCTCAGCCCATGGCTGCAAGTCACACTTTTCCATCAGTGACCCAGAACTAAGCTCAGCCAGACTCACCCTGTGCTGCTGAAGGAGACATCAATACAGAAATTTGGCATCTTGGGCTGGACATGCCACTGAATGAACTTGTCCCAAGCTTTTAAGCAATTGGGAATTCAGTCCTAAGGGAATGGGAGTATGGAAAAGTGCCCTCTGCCTGCCCTTCCCTGACTGAGCCCCCTCCACTGGGGCATCCCAGTTCCCAACAGCAAAAAGAGGTCAGGGAAACACTCCACCATTTTACAGGGACTTACTTCCACCTCCCTGCTGCCCCTCAGGGGGCGGGAATGCACATCTGTGCCCTACAGCCAGTGGCATCCAGCTCACACCCCAGCAGCCAGGTAGGTTCAGGACCCCAGCCAGGGAAGGCCGTCTCAAGCTCTTTGCCTGGATTTGGTGTTGTTCATGCTGCCCAAAGAAACACTGTCCTTTACTAAACTAATTTCTCACCTTGTATTTTGCTTTGATTTTTTGCCTTTTTAACAGGAAAAGCACTTGCTTATGTAAAACCAAGTTTACTTTTCCCAGTTATCCTTGGGTGATAAAATCTATGGCAACCATCACTACAGATCTTGACTGTGAGCCACCATGGCAACAGCACTCCCTCCTAAATCACTCCTCTTCCAAATTGCTAAAATCTCACCTATGTATTAACCTGGGCTCCTGGTCCAGGAGCAGCCTGGAGCTCGGTGCTCTCCTGCTCCACATATTCAGGAACAGCACTCGCCAAGCCTGCCCCTGCCCCTGCTGCAGGATCGTTTCCTCTAACTCATTTCCCTGTCATTTAAATACTGGGTTTCCTTTCTTTTGGGCTGTATTTCCATGCAGGAACTGGAGGCAGGACAGTTCCTGGGGGCAGCCTGCTGGCGTTAGATCCCAGTGCTGCACCTACACCGGTTCTTCTCCTGCACACGGTGCTTTGCACCCAGCACCTGCATCCAGAGGCGCTGAACTTCCCGCCGTGCCAGGGCTGGGTCTCTCGGATGGTCTCCTGCCTCCTTTAGATTCAAATGTCTGTGCTCATCCCTTTGTACTGCCACTACTCATTCATTGATACAACTGCCAGTGTTTCCCATTTCTCAGCTGTCATTCAGTGTGCACTGCAGAACACTTTGTCTCATTCCTGCAATGACCTCCCCCAAAGGTCTGACAGACAGTCCAGGCAGGATCAGGATCCCACCCCACAGCCCGACAGCAAGACTGGGACTAACCCGTGCCCAGCACTGTAACCCTGCTCCAGCCCCAGTGGGCTCTCTGTGGATTACGGTGACACCCGACAGCGGGAGCAGAAGCTGCGTCTGGAAAGCAGCAGGGGAAGAATGAGCTGTATTACACGCCAGGCTGCTGCCCATCCCCTCCCTGTGCCTGGCTGTGGGGCAGATGTGCCAACAGCCATCCCTCTGCCCCCCTGTGTCATGGCAGTGGCCTTGGCACAGCTTTGCAGGTTAACTGTGTCACACTCGTGGAACATGCAGAGCACTGCCCTAGGGAGGGCAGATGGCTCCAAGCACTGGCTGTCAGGAGGTGGTTCTTGCCTGTGTAGCAGCAAACCTGTTGTTTTGTCTCTATTCTGGACGTTTCTAGTTGCATTGTGGTAGAGGCCAGCTCTCTCCAGTGCCTTTGGACAGCCTCTGACAGGGGCCACAGAGCCACCAAACACATTATCCTGGTGCAGAGGTGCCCAGTCCTCTCCCTGCCATGAGGAAGAGTTTGCCACTTGCTGCAGGAGACACCCAGACTGGCAAACCCAGAGGGGTGCAGGTTGCCAAGAGAAACACCAGGAGCACACGGGGTAACAATGAAACTCAGTTAGTTACAGCTTTATTCAATAACTCGTACAAAGTTCCCTCAGGCAGAGCCTCACGGTCCCATTCCCTACCTGAAATGGAGCAGAACATGAGCGTGACCCTGGGAGGAGCTGGCTCCCAGAGGGTCAGGGATGCTTAGCAGTGAGGAAAGGATGTTTTGCTCATCCATCAAGACCTGTAGCAGCCTGACCACTCATCCCTTTTCTCCCATTATCACCAGACCCTGGCATGCAGCAGGCATCTGCTGTCCACCCTTGGTGACCCGGCCAGGTGTAAAAAGGCAGCAAAATTGTGAATCCCACAAAGACAGTAAGTAGTACCTGCCCAGAGGTGTTCACTGCTCCTTACCCTTTTGACCTGACTCACAGGAAATGTGTCAGTGCTGGCTGTCACTTACATTCCTGCCCTCAGGTAACTGCACCCTGTGGAGACCCTGCCTGGACAGCAGGAGTGGGAGGCAGAGTTGGCAGTGCAGGAGATTCTGGGACCTCCACCTGGCAAGGGGCACTGCTTCCCATTTCACAACCTGCTCAAGGTTAAAGATTCACCTGTGCCAGGGTAGAACAGTGACCACGTGTCACTGCATCCTGCCCTTCTGCCAGGTCAGCAGAGGGTTGTGGAGGTGGTCTGGGAGCCAGGGCTGCTGGAGTTTAATCCCTTGTACTTGGTTAATAGTGCACCTCGTTAGTGGAAGTTTAGTGGTAAATTGCTTTGCTCTTTCAGGAGGCTCAGGTAAGAAATCACTCTGCTCCTTCTTAACACACACACACCGATGAGATCAAGACAGTATTCCTGACCATTTGTTTTTCTCATGGCTGCCTGGCATGTGGGAACACACAGACCTTCCAGTGGGCTCTGTGCCCCAGGCACAGCCCCACACAGAGCACTGCCTGCTCCAACACCTGGAGTGCCACACACATCCTTGTGGTCTGGCTTTCCCATGTCCCACCGATGCCATACCAACTGCACCACAAGGGTCCTTTAGCAGAAGCACAACTAGAAAGCAATTCTAAACCTCACAAAGCCACATAAATTATATTTAAATGAAGAGGGGAGACAACGGCTGTCATCTGGATTGATACACAGCACAGACAGGAGATGGCATCAGCATGTACAGTAACGGGACTTGCTAAGACCGCGGAATGTCGACGAGTTTTAAAGAGGTTCTGATGCCAAGGGAATACAGAAAGGATCAAAGTAATGCCAAGTACAGACTACCAAGGAGGTGGCTGCTCGGATGGGCATGCACAGGTTAGAGAGAACAGTTAATGCCATGTTGGATGAAACTCTAGATTCTGAGTGGGTTCAGTGGGGCAAGTGGAGCTGTCTAAATCCAGAGGAGGGGCTCCTGCCTAACAGGATACTTCCATGGCTTGAGGTGCAGCCGGGAGGTCAATTCCTTCTGGGGTCCCAGCACTTCCTTCCCCATGGGTGCTGGCGTGAGAGCGGCTGCGGCTGCTCTCGCCGGAGCCCACGCTGGATGAGGAGTGGCTGCGCGAGCGCATCAGCCGGGTCATGCTGGCGGCCGGCACTGCAAGAGAGAGCACAGGCACTCAGACCTGGAGCAGCTCCTGGAGCCAGGACCACAGGCACTGGGGGGTGTCACCGGGTAAGCACAGAAAGAGCTGTACCCTTCGTGAGGAAGAAAACTCACTCTTCACCGCCAAAACTAAGTCTTTGCACGTCTAAAGCAAGATGTTTAAGGCCCAGTTTCAAAAGGTCCAAGGTGAGCCAGTGCCAGCAGTGTAACAGATCATTTGCAAGTGCAGCCACGGCCAGTGTCTGTGCAAACCAAGTCAGCTGTGGCATGGGTGACCTTTTGAAAGTCAGTCTCGTCACTCCAGAAAACCACGGAGCTGAAGTCATGCAACATCAACAAAATACAAATGAAAGGTGGAAACCCATGGCACACACACAGTACAACGACCAGCCCCCGCCCCCAGCAGGACATGCTGAGATAGAGCAAAGCACCCGGAGAACAGTTCCACCCAGCACAGAGCGGGGCCGAGGCGGACGCACGGTTGGAGGTACCTGACTCAGTGCTTAGGTGGCTGAGCTGCACATAAGGGACTGGAAACAACATGAGACAGGAGAGGGATGAATACAGGAAAGAGCCAATTAGTTGCGGCGTGTGAGTAGTGGCTGCACTGCTCCTGGGACCCCCAGACACCTTTTCTTCCGCTCCCCACTCACACACTGTGCTGAAATCCCAGGATTTGTGAGAACAGTTGCTAATGAGCTCCTCAGGGAGGCACCAAGCTCACCAAAAAACCCATCAGGGCAGATGTCTGCAAAGCCTTTAGCTGAAAATCACAATGTACCTGATGACATTAACTCCCCACTGCACACCCCACACCTGCTCAACAGAGATGTTGTTTCCCTGTGTAACTCCAGATATGGGACAGATACCTGTGTCTTTGGGATGACAGAACTGGATTCCTGCTAAAAGCCTCCTGCAAGGCGTTCCCTTCCACCTGCAGTGTCAGCACAGGAAGGTCCAGCTGCTTTCAGCCAATGTACAGCAGGCACATCTGTTAGAGAACTGGCTTCTGCATTTCTAGCAGTGCCCAGCTGTGATTTGCTTCTCCCTTGTTCTCCCCAGGAGAGCTGGCCTTGCTGACCATGCTCCCCAGTGGCCCACAGTCTTGCCCACTAAAGTTGAGAAAACTATTCTGGGACGAGCCACTACTTCTGTAAGGAGAAAACTGCCCCCATCCTTCCTCAGCGCTGCACATCCTCTTGACAAGAGAGCTGACCCCCCAAGGGATGCTGAAGTCCTTCTGATGACAGCACTTGCTGACTTTGCTAACGCCAAGAACACAAGAGACACGAAGGTTGAAACACTCTCAGGTTGTGAGGCTGAGGGATCCTTCTCACATAGCATTTTGCTCTGCAGGATCAGGCTCCTCTGGCCAGCCTTGGAGAACATCACTGTCCTACACACGTTAACTCTGAGGAAAAGCACGGAACCTTCTGCTGAGCCATGACCATGATGTGAAAAAGAACTGCTGGCTGCGTGGAGACCACTGTGAGTGGCACAGCTGCCATGGTGGCCATGCTGAGTGGTTAGCCAGTCACATAAACCAACTCCTTCCCTAGCTCCAGCTTTTGAAGCTTCAGCATCCACAGAAGGGAGCTCCTGGCCCCAGCAGGTGAGATAGGGCTGCTGCAGTGCACAGTGCAGCCCTTCTCCTGACATCCCCCAGTAGCAAAGCCCTTCTTGGAGGTAAAGAAGCCCTTCTCTTCCAGGCCCCCAGGAGCACCAAGGGAGAGAGCAGAGCAGCTCTTAGCCTGACACACTCAGGCGACAGTGTCTTCTGCCCCCAAGCACAGGGAGGAAGCCAGAGGGCAGGGCATACATTGGCTCAAAGCACAGCTCCCTCTGGGCTCCCTGGGTGTCTCAGAAGTCACCCAGCTCCCTGTTCAGCCATTAGAGGGATTCGTTCCGGGGTATTGCTTATCCCTGGTGAGAGTCTGAGAGAAGCAGGAACATCTGAGGAGAAAGGGAAGAGCCCTCACGTATCCGTCCCAGCTGTGGGGCTGCACTGCTGCCTCCTTCCCCTTAGAGAAGGTGTGCACAGGGGGGTTGCTGTTCTGGGGAACACACTTTTCTGGACTGGCACAAAGACAGACTTACAAGGTTTTACCAACACCAGCAACCAAAAAGGAGTCACCAACACATGTCAGGGAACAACACTGGTTTGCTAAGGCTTGTCAGCACACTAGTTGATTTTCCAGCATGGATGAATCTCCTGGCGACCACACTAGCTCAGGGGTAGGGACACAGATGCCAGTTGGCTTGGATGGACCAGAAGGGCTGAGTTCCCTTCATGACAACCCTGCTCCAAACCACAAAACTGTGTTTGCCACTTACTGTAGCCCATTCCCTGCACAAAGTACTTGAAGGCTTCAGTCAGCTTGCCAGGCTGTGGAAACAGAGAGAGTTGCTTTAGTGCAAGCAGAACAAAGGGCTCCGTACCACCCAGGGGCCCTGGGAGAGCCATGGTGTGTCTCACCTGAACCACCTGGGGCAAGCCCCCGCAGTCGGCCATCTGCAAGAGGAAACAAAAGGCAGGTTGAGCTGTCCTTCCCACCCCAAGAGAACAACCCCACACCACACCAGCCCTGCCCACCCGTCAGGGCTGAGAGCACCTCACCTCTACAGCTGGAGCAAGGCTGGGTGACACACCTTTTGGGATCTGCTGCTGAGGGAACCCTGCACCTTGGAGGCCATGCTACCAAGTGATTTCAGGCCACTCTGTAGAAGGCCAGCAGTGACCCAGGACTCCACCACCACTGCTCCCCCGGCCACCCTGCCCAAACCTGCCCCTTTGCACCTCCACACAGCAGCTGTCTGGCACACTGTGGGGCCATGGGGGAGGGTGGGAGGACTGGAAAAGGGATGTTGCTGCTGCAGAGCACAGGGTGGAGGCAGGGCACCTCTGCTAACTCTCAGCAGGTCTTTTCTGCTGTTTAAGGTGGCTGTAAATCAGGGATTTGGGGACCCTCTGACAAACTCTTCCCTCCCAGCTCTGGCTCCACGGAGGAGAGGACACAGCCCTCAGTGACTGTCTACAAACTTCGTATAGCCAAATGTATGGAAGGCAAAAACCTAAGTGGAGCTGTGCTCGGCAAAAACAGTGTCTTTGTGCAGGCCAGAATGATTCTGGAGTGGCACTCACCTTCAGAAGGGTTGTTTTAGTTGGGTCAAGACGTGAATTGCATTCCACCTAGAATAAAAGGAGAGAGGGACATGGTTCACCCAGAAAACTTGAACAATAAGATGTAAAATGCAGGGCAGCTGCACCAGAGGCAGTGGCTGTCTTCAGCAATGGGAGTTTCTCTGGGGCCAGAAAGGACTGAGCAAGAAAGCAGAGACCCTGTAGGAAAAGAACAATGAATAAAAGATCCAGGGAGGAATGGCAGGTGTTCCATCCAAGGGACCTTGTGATGACAGTCGTGACTTCAAGTGAAATCACCCCCTGCTTTAGCAATGCACCATGAAACCCTGGAGCACCTTCTGGGCTCTGGCAGCAAGGGAGAGAAGGAGACTTCTCTGCAGTGCAGCGTGAAGGACATCACTTAGCGCCCTGGCCAGACAAGGAGGCCATGGCCTCTGTAAGGCTGCTGCAAAGAGGGAATAGGGGGGGGGGCTGTAGGGAAAGCAACCTCAGCAGGGGAGGTTATCATGGGCTGCAAACCTGGGAAGCCAGGCAGGCACGCCAAGATGCAGAAGACCTTACCCCGTACCCATGCTGTGGCCAGGAAGTAATGGGAATCCTCAGGGATAGTATCCTAGCAAAGTCAAAACTTGCAGACCTTGTTTCAGACTTCCAGATCAAACAGACTGATGAAAAGGCAATAGACCATAGCCAGAAAATGCCCTCCATGCACATCTCCTAGGTCCCAGCTACTGCTTTAAGAGAGTCCTACACTTTTCCATGGTTTTAGAGACAACTGCTTTGTTCACAACCCCCTGGTCTCCCCACGATCACCAGCTGCCAGGGAGGAGCAATGTCCACCACAACCACACTGCACTGTGCCATGCCCCATTTATAGCTGTGCTGGGAGGGAAGGGGGTCATTCATGGGTGTCTGCAGAAGACCACAGGAAGGAGATGCTTCTAAGTGCTGCCTTCCCAATGATGCAGTGCTTTAACAGAGCTCTATGGGACTCCACACCACAGGAACTGGAGTCACACTGGACATTTTTAATCCCCGGGTAGCCTCAGTGTAACAGCAAGAGAACAGCAATTCATGACTCAAACCGAACTGCAGGCAAAGGACACACAGTCCAGAACAGGGTCCTTTGCACCACGTGTCGAGTAAGGTGCTCATTCAGATCCTGCCATCCTCACCTTGGAGCTGCTCTGAGGGCCATTCAGCCTCCTGAGCCTCGGCTCTCCCATGAGTAGCTGAGGGACTAGAAAAGAGCTTGGGACAAAGAGCTGCTGTCTGTGATTAATTCTGGGTAAGGTGAAAGCACTGCAGGGTTGCTCAGTGACTTGTGGGGTTGATGTCACGAGAGGAAAGTGTTCATGAGTACGTACCACTGCTTCCACGGCAGGAGAGTTGTCACCAACAACAAGCAAGGCAGGGCACCTGGTCAAAAACCAAAACAGATGTGTTACAGTGCATCCAAGGGATTCTGGAGAAGGCTGAGCTCTGTGAACCAACAGCCTCATGAAAAGTTAACAAAGAAAAGGCTCCGCAGAACCCCTGCCTGCCAGCACACCTTGGCATTTTGTTGCACCAAAACATTCTCCAGGGCTTGCACATGCACCCATACTGTCCCCTCTGCACATACCACCTGCCACTGCTGCTGCTCATATGTGCTCTGACCCTGCCTTCTGGAGAATCTCAGCGTGGTCTTAATGAGAGGGCTTCCAAACACCTCTGTGCCCCACTGCAGATGACAGTCCTGCACCATGGCCGGGACCGTCCCAGACAGTCCTCCCAGCCCTTGGGCTTGATGCGGTTCTTGCTGAGAAAGCAACAGCATCTTTTCTCCTGTCAGTAACTGAGACAGGCTGATCCAGAGCAACTTACTTGAGTGTTTTTGCATTTGTTTCATTGACACCAACAACCGGTCGCTCAATTTCCAGGTCTTTACGACTGAAAGATAAAACGTAACAGTTCTCCATCAAATCTGCAGAGGAAACTGGTTATCGTGGGAGCACACAAAATCCAACCATGAGAGCTGGCTCAGCACCCAGGCAACAGGTTATCACTCCCTGTGTCATGCCATGAGCAAGAGCCCCAGCAGTCATTCCCAGAAAACAGGATCCACGCTCTCATGGCGTTGCTGTGTGCCCACAGATGATCTACTGAGGTGGGACAGGGTCTGTGGGCAGACACAAGGGCTGGGCTTGGCTCAGGATAACAGCTGAAGACTAGGCTTAGGACAAAGGTTCCCCTGACATAATATCCAGTAGGATAATACATGTGGCAGCACATCTACTGAGCAGGGAAGCTATGGGAGCACTCTGTCAGGCAAAAAGGTATCCTGTACCTGTTGTATGAGGTGAGGAACAGCTGAAGGTTATCTTGGTTAATGTCCTGTGCGATATGAAGCCTGTATGTTTGAATCAAATCTAGATTTGCCTGCAGTTCCTCCTGTACAAAAGCAGAAGAATTGACAGACAGGAAAAAATATTTTTCACTAGTAAAGAAACAATAGTCACAAAAATACTGAAAAAGCATTAAAGTGCCTCCATACACGTATTCCCTGTGAGTAGTGACACAAAGGGCAGCAACTCCAGAGTGCATCAGTACCCAGGAGACACGAGGGGTTTATGTGACGTGCCTGGCACCTGCCACGCTTTGATAATGTGACTATGGTTTTACAACTGGCAGCACCCAACTGCTTGCAGGAGTAGAGGAATCCTGAGATGGGGTAAGCTAACTCCCAAGCCTTGGTAATGCTTACATAGATACAAATCACTCTGGGTTAGGAAGGTCTTCTGCTTATGCCTAATGTTCAAGAAGCAAAGCTTTATAGGTAGGCAACAAGACTGGGACCAAAGGCAAGTTCAATCCCAACACCCAGTTCTAAGAACAGACTGCATTCCTAGAGAGACAGAGAAAGCAGGGAATGCAAGGAATTCACATACAGTGAAGGGGCCTGACAGCAGGAAGAGAACAGAATGCGCCCTGAGCAGGAGGAAGGTGTGTTGGAGAAGGAAGCACTCCTTCCAGGGTTGATGTATTGCAGGAGGGCTCCAGATCAGGAACTGATCTGCTGGGTGTCATATACAGTGTGCACGAGGCACAGGTCCTGCCACTGCCCAGTGGGAGGGAGACAGCTAATTGCTGTATCCAAAGTTTTCAGGAGGGGCTGGTTTGCATCTCCTGAAACTGAGGGGGAAGATGAAGAGCAGAATGCAGCAGGTCAGCATCTGGACACATACCAGATACCACTGTCAGATCCAGCTGATCTGCGCCCTACCCAAACTCCAAAGGTTTCCATGCTGGCTACAGAGAACTGGCTGCCACTTGTTTCTGCAGGCAGTGACCGGGGACCACAAGGAGTTGTACCACTAGTGTATGGGACACTACTTCCTTAACATGCCCGGGGACAGTCAGGGCAGCAGTGAGGATGTCCGTGCTCCCCGCAGCATGCAAACCCCAGTGTGAGCCTGACACACAGAGAAGATGGTACTACCTGTGGCAACCCTTAGCTGACAGACCAGAGCTATTTGGGAGCAGCTACACACAGAAGTTAGAGCTCCATGTACAGTTGCATGGGCAACATTAACACCTTCTGGGTACTTACATGGCCAAAATGATGTGCCAAGACAATATCCACTATGTTGGTTGTCCAGCCTGAAAACTGAAGAGTGACCGTGAATGAGGAGGAGGGAGAGTAACTGGGAAATACAGTTTCATTACACATTCCAAAGCAACTCCTCAGAGTAAAGAAAATAACAAAGAAACTGTTCAAGGGAGAGAAGATACAAATGCCCAAAGTTTTGGATGGGCATGCAAAGCTTCAAAGAAACATGTGCACACACAACACAGCTCTCCAGAAACCTGGAACCTTAAATAACTGCAAGGGGCCAGAATAATTAAGAGATCCATTCAATCTCAGTCAAATGAAGCCTGCAAGCAAGAGTGCCAAATCAGAGGAAAGCCGAGTGCTTTAGAGCCACTCACCTCCAAGCAGTTTATCTGCATCTCTTGTTCACATATGATCACACCCACCCCTGCTCCTATGGCCGAGGCCATACTACACCCAGACTGAGAATGCAGCAGGGACAGAAAGGAGATTTTACAGTTCTTGCCAGAAATGGGCAATTTCCTGTATTCTGTCCTTTTTCTTATTCAACACACTGCTCATTAAGTGCTGTGGAGAGCAGATGTGTAGGGAAGCAGAATCTCACCTTGGATGCTGCCCAGTCAATCCATCCCTTTGCACATGGATCAACATTAATAAGAACGAGTCCCTCCACCAGGTCGGGGTGGCTGAGCTGTCGGGAGAGAGCATAGGCACACTCAGAAGGATCATTCAACCTACATGGGGAAAAATGGCTGGTGCAGCAGCTGGAAAGCTCCTTGCAAAAGGTGTAGGACAGTGAGGCAGACAAAGGGGGGAGCTCCTCTGTGCTGGGCAGCAATTGGCTCCAGCCAGACTGGACTAGATTCGGTCGGGACACGGAGGGACCGAGTGCTCCACAGCACCTGCAGCCCCAGCAGGCCTTGGCACTGCCTCCTGCTGACCCCAGGCAGCTGCAGGGCCTGCTGAGGCCCTGTGTGTCACAGGGCTGGGAGCAGTGACTCTCCCTGCTCCAATCCAGCACATTCGTGAAGAATCTGGACAAGCTCCTGTGCCCGGAGAGCACCTCCTTCCACTCCTCACGGAAGAGGCAGTCTCCCAGTGGAGATGGGCCAATGGCAAAGAAGGTGATGCTGAGGCTCCCAAGTCCCTGCAGCCTGGGCAGAGGCCTGGAAAGCGTGAGCTCAACAGACAGCACCCCTGCTGCCCCCCAGCCTGCAAACATCCCTTCCCCTGCTCCATCCTAGCACTCCCAAAACCCTGCAGTGTAACTCAGGCTCTGTGTGTGGGGAACATGGGGACAAAACATTATGAGAACTGCTTGCAAACACAAACGCAGCAATCTAATGCAACCAGCCACCTCTGAGCTCTGGGCTCACTCCAAGGCTGAAATTCCACGGCAGCTCTCCTGCTCCGTTGTACAGATAGGTGAAGCAGAAGGAAACACCTCTGTGCTCAGCAGAAAACTGCCTACAGCCCAGGAAGCATGGCAGGGGCTTTGTGGCACTTCACTGTGCTGAGCACAAAGGCTGATTTGCACAAGCTCCTCTTTAGCAGGGCTGAAAACTACACAAGATACAGAAGGCAAGGAACAGCCAAACACCAATGCCTGACACTGCCCCAGGCTCAGCCCTGACTGGAGGGAATAGGAAGCAGAGAACTCTGTGTAGGAGGGGCAGCTTCCCAGTGCAGGGACTTTAAGAAACAATAATGGCCTAATAATTGCACTCAACAACCTAAAGCAAATTTTAATGAAAATGTCAGATTTCTGGGGTTTTTTAAACACTATCTCTGAAAGACTCAGGCAAATTCCTAGGCTGTTAAATGATGCCCACTGATTTCACATAAACACTCCACTACAGAGAAATGTGTAAGCAGGTACTAAGACAAAGGCAGCACACTTTTGTCTAACCTGCTTCCTTCCAGTGACAAAGCACATTCCGCATCAGCACTGGTTTGCAGTACATCACTTTAGTTCTTTGGTGTCACAAACACTGGACACAACACACAGTAAAGCAGTCAGTCTCTGTGAGGACTCAAGGCTGACTATTCCTAGCAGTCAGAATTGGCTCTGATGACTCAAAGGCATCACATTGCAGTCTTTCCACAACGGGGCATAGTTTCAGAGTAACCTTGACTGCTCCAACATAACCATCTGGCCGGAGGTAGCTCTTCCAGGGCTCCCTGCACCCCTGCTGTAATTACTGACTGCTACTTTGCCTGTGCCCCACACACTGCCTGTTTGATCAGTGAGGACCACAGCTCACATGAGTCACAAGCAATGAAGAGATACTTACTGCACACCTGCTGAGGACATAAGCACCAGCTCCCAGGCCAATCCCAATGAAGCTTTTCAGGCTGAAATACAGGCATTTCACAGTCAATAAGACTAACTTAGCTCAGCTGAAGCACCCCTAGTGGCAAAGCCTTTCCCCTCTCTGCATCCAGCTGTGCACTTATGGCTCGTTTTCAAAACGACCCAGGAATGATGCAGCAGCCTTAAATTGCCTCAGGTAGCAGACAGTGTTCCCAGCACAGAACTAGACAGGGGCACACTGGTTGGGAGATGCTCAGGCCTCTTGGGACACCTCAGTGAGCACTTCAGACGTGGTAAGCAGAAGCACAGGTACGTGCTGGAAGGGCTGTATTCAGCTGGCTCACCCCTTTTCCTTTCAGAGACTTACTTCAGGTGTGTCAGAACAGCAGGTAACATTTCAGCCAGTTCATCCATACTGGGATACTGGTACCTGAAAACCAAGAGAGAATCTCCAAATACAGCTCGACAACCATTACCTTCCAATTCTACCCAAGGTAGGAACACCTGACAGGCATGTGCACAGGTTATTAATTTGCAATGATACTGCGTGTTCCAGCCAACTGTGTGGATCCCATCCCTCAGAACAAGACTAACACAGCTGTGGTCTGTTGGGCAGTCTTTCTGTGGCAGGATGGACAGATGAAATGCCAGCTCGACTGCAGTGTGCTGAGCTCATGCTCAAGTTCAGACAGCTGCTACCAGGCTCACCACCAGTGAGGGCTGTACCCATGTCTTAGTAATTAGAAAGTTCCCTGACTGCCCCTTGGGAAGCCTCCTCATCTTGCCATTTCCTCTGCTCCTGAGAGCTGCCTCCCACTATACTCAGCCTGGCAGTTCCAGCTGCTGCAAACTGGGTGCCACTTCAGTCCAGACTGAAAAACACTGGCCTCTGAAGAGCTCTTACCCAGACGGGAATGGGGGGGCTCCTTCCTGCTGGCCTGGTGCATCCACATGACACACAGCAAAATGCTGGGTGATCTCTTGCATGTCTTCAAAGTTAAAGAATGCGTTAAAACAGGATTTGTCTGCAACAACAACAAAATGAAATGAGACATTTCCTGAAGTTCTATTGCGATCCACCCTCCAAACACACGGCACACACCTGCAGGAGCTCAAGCCCCACCAAGCCCACGGGGCAGCAGGTGCTGGATGGTGTGTGCTGCTGTGCCTCAAAACAGCAACGTAGCAGCAAGTCCCAGCAAAGGAACTGCCACGACTGGAGGGCAGACAAGCAGCCCAGCCTGCATGCCCCAGAAAGTAGGGCCTTGTTCCTGGCACTCACAGTACCAGGAGGAGCACCTGTGTGAATGTAACAGCACATGCTGGGTGGGAAGACATGTCAAAAGAGAACTGAGCCTGCTAGAACATTACACTACTTCTGCAGCCTTGCAGAAGGGACTTGCTCACCTGCCAGCACCGAGGGAAAGGAGGCCGTAGCACACAGTGCAACAAGTCAGCTAGAGCAGTACAGTGTGTTGGGTGGACCTATTTCCACCTTTCCACTTTGGCCCTACCTTTCAAGGGCTGTTGGAATGGACAGGGCATGCCACATGCTCTCCCTCCCTCTCTCTCCTGCAGACCTTTATCTTTTCACCCTGGAATGATCTCAGCTCCAGGTCAGGCCTGCTGCTCCCCACATTTAAAAGCAAATACCACAAACAATCCCTTTTTCAGAGTCCTGGGAATGTAAGGGCTTACGGTTGAGGCCAATGTCATGGTATGTGAGGATGACAGGTCTGTTCCCCTTGGGTGTGCCCCGCATGGTGACATGAACCACTCCAAAAGCTGTCTCAATGTCATGTTCCTGCAGAGAGAGAAGAAGGAGCCTCAGTGTTATGTGTGCTGCCTGCACCACAGGGAAACCTAACTGAAGGCCAGCAGCAAGGGCCTCATCCCCACTTTAACACTGCTCTCCTACCCACAGTACAGCTTTTGCAAGCACAGAATGGTTTGGGTTGGAAAGCACCTTAAAAACCATCTCATTCTACCTCCTGGCCACATGCAGGGACACCTTCCAGTACATTAGGTTGCTCCAAGACCTGTCCAACCTGGCCAATTGGCAACCCTGCCAAATCTCTCTGTCCAATTCTTCTGTACAACCACTGTCAAAAGCAGGTTGCTTTTGTTCAGATGTGTGAAGGGGCCGGGCATGCATCTTCCCATGACCAAGATCTCATTTCAGTGATGTTGTTGCACTGTAGCAGAAGCTGAGTGTCCCATGTGCAGCTGTGTCTAGGGGCTCATGGCATCATGAATGCAGCTCCACTTCCACAGCCAAGCCTTCGTTCCCAGCTGGTAAACCTCTCTCCAACACACCAGCTTACAAGCCTCTTGCCAGTGCACCCCCCAACCCACCCCCTTGGCATCATCCTGTCCATGGGCAGGCTGATGGGAGGGGACATAGCAATGCCCAAGAGGCTGGCAGCTTCTGGGGACCATGTTCCAGGGTGTTTGGGAAACAGCACAACACAGAGCAGGCAAATGGGCCAGCAAAGGCACCCAGGCTCTGCAGATCCCATCACTGCCTGTGTGTGAGGTTACTCCCATCCACATGGGAGTGAGTGGCAGCTTTTCCTTTCAACAGCAGTAAAAATAAAAGATCCAGACCCACACATATCTGTTCTCCCAGCCTGTCTACTGCAGCCCCACTTTGGCCATTTGGCCAAGACCCCTCAGCTCTTGCCCATGCTGCTGCATTAGTGTCTGCTGACATGTACCCCAGGGAAGGCTGAGAACTGCACCTCAACCAAACACGTTTTCCCGTGATACCAGGTTGGGTAATGTGACACTGAATCACCCCAGGTGCCTCTGGCAGCTGGCACCGGTATGGAAGGTTATGCTGGTTTCCAGCTGGGCATCAGTGCAGCAGTTTCATGACCTGTTTCATGATTAATTGCCAGCCAAACCATGTGGCTTTTCCCAAATATCAAGGGCTTTTTGCACTGTGCCTCGTGTCAGACAGCAAGAGGAGCATGAGGCCTTCTGGTACCTCCTCAGTATCCGCCAGTGCAGAAACAAGCCACAGCCTCATAATGACAAATGCAGAAGTGCCCACAACGTTGTCCAAGTTGAACTAAAATAGCCGCAAACACAGTGAGACAAACACTGATCTGGGATAACTATAGACTTTGGAAATCCTGTGGAGATGGCAGGAAGGCTGGGTACACAACATCATCTTTAGGTCCCTTCTCTCATCTGCAGAAATCAAAGGAGAGACCTGCTCTGACTTACAGACACTATAGAAAGCACCAATTACTTTCCTGATATTAAAACAGCATCTGCTTCGGAAAAAGCCTCATGGTTCACCCTGAAGTGAGGACATTACAACTGATAAATATATTTTACTAGTTTACACAAAGTGTATGTGAAATATGTTTTTGAAACAGTAATTTCCAATACCCTGAAAGTCATTAAACCAAATACAGTGGTGAAGAGTACTGGTGAGAGTACCTGGCTTGCAGCACATCAGAAATCCACTTCACCCCCCTTTTCTAGGCACTCTGAAGGCTAGTTGTGGGCCAGACTGATCTAGTTCTTGCAGTGAAAGACCTTCCTTCCCTCAGCTGTGCTTCTTTTCAAGAGCTCCAAAGCCTCCCCACTTCCCCCAGAAGTGTGGCAATAGGAGGAAGCTGCCACAGCTAAATCACCTGAGGTAGTCTGAAGCCTTCTTGAGCTTGGCTTTGAAGGACTGTGAAGACACCTCAGCATGGGGCTGGGTTTTACCTGCATGCAGCTGTTGCACTGTGCACATGCAGAAGCTGGAGTACCTACTTACACAGCAGCAGAGACCTCTCTGTAGGTGAGGTTACCCAGCCTGATGCTCACATGGCTCCCTTTTCCTTAGGAGGGGGCAGTGGGGGCAGGACAGGACTAGTCCATGTGTGTAAAGTGAGCGTGTGTCCATGTGGCAGGAGTGCCTGCCCTCGTGGCAAGGCTGCACAAGCAGCCCAGGGCACAGCCTCTGCTTCCTGAGCCTCCCCAAAACCCCCAGCTCTGCCCCTTGGCCATGTCCCAGCTCTCGGGGCTGCTCTGCTGAGCTGGGCAAAGCCCTGTCCTGGACAGCCACAGCACTGGCCCTCAGTTTAGTGCTCTCCAAGCCTGCAGGTGTTAACAAGTCCTTTAACAATGAAGTGGCAACTTTTGGAGAAGGCCGGGAGTGGTGAGTGGCAGTGCTGGTGGTGGGAATGATGAAACACTAAAGTCACGGAAGAGCCCAGCGAGTACCAAAGCAACCGGAGCTGGCAACCCCCATCTGTGCTTCCCTGTGCCCCTGAGCTCACTGAGGCCTCGACTGCCATTAAAAGCAGGTCTGCCTGCCAGCTCTGACCTCTGTCACTTGCTGAGCTCTTCCATAAGCAGCTTTAACTCACTGAGCTGGCAGGGAACTATCCAGTTGCCCTTTTCTTTTTTTTTTTTTAATCTTACTTTGTTAGACTTCTGCCAGGTCAGTGAGTTAAGAAGCTCACAGAGAGGTCTGGCAAATGCTGGTTGTGGCTCAGAGCCCAAGGGGAGTGCATGTGGTGGCAGAAGCAGTAACTCTGCCCTGAGCACGAGGCCGGTTAAACTGACTCACAGCTCACGAAGCTTCACCTGCGGGAGGACTAGGGAGGCTCTACAGCAGCAAAAGGTCAACTACCAAACAGGAACACAAAACCTAAACTGAGGCAACAGTGAGAAAAGCATAGAAAGCAACAAAAGAGGTGGTGACATTTTAAAAAGTCTGCACTACAGTCTTTTCTGGAATTACATTCAAACTCACTGCTCAGGTCACACATGCTTTCACTAGGTGAGCTACAGGACAAGGTACTCGAAACAGAAACACCCACTGCCCTTCAGAGCCTCTGTCACACTGCAGCACCCTGCACTTCTGTTTTCTGAAGCTGAGCTTGGGTCTCAGCTCTCTAGTGGGGAAGGAGAAGAGTTTCCTTGAGCTAATAATTAATCCTTGCTCTCCTGCTTATTTTGACATTGCTAACTGTGTAAAATGCCATTTGGGGAAATGAGACAGTTTGTTGAGAAGAGGTTTTTCATGTCCCCACTGGGCACCAGCCCAATCTGAAGGGGTCTTTCCTGGCCACTCCTTCAGTCACATTAGTGATTCCAATACAGGGAATGTCCACTGAAGATGGAAGCAACATGAGAAATCACATCTTTGAGAAATCCCAGCAAACAAAACTTTAAAATGTTTAAGATGCTAAATATGCAAACTTCTTACTCTGCCCTGTACAGTGACAATGCCTCAGACTGGGAGTGCTTATTTCTTATTTCTCTTGCTAGTTTCCAGGCAAGGTAGAAATCCTCCTCCTGGGAAGGAGCTTCCCTCCTCTGGTTAAAGCATTTTACTTTTTAAAGGCTTTTTCCAAGCTCTGCAAAGGAAGCAGCAGGCACTACAATTGAGATAATTTCTACCTTCACTTTTTTAGCTACCTTCACTTTTTTAGCTACACATCAGCTATCACGCTGATATCTTTTCCAAGATTATCTGGAGAGCTAAGACTAAGTTTCACCCCCAGCTTCCCTACGGGCAAGCAGTAGGGAATGTCAATTTTTCCAGTGAACTCCATTTTCTCTGAAACTTTGCCCTGTGGCTTTAGGGCTTTTGTCTCAACCTCTGATTGCTAAGGACAGAATAATTTTCAGATGTCACACCATGAGAGCACACATGACACCCGTCACTGCTTGTCTCCACAACAGCTCTGGATCACACTTTAGATGACAACGAGGGTCTCTACAACTGCTACCTTGAACTGCCCCCACCCCCCCAAGTTATTATTTTGTTACATTATTACTGGCTTACTACTCTCCCAGACATGGAGCAGAATACCCCAATTACAGCAGGCACCAGAGCACTCAGTTAGAGAACAGCAGCTTGGCTGGCTGCACCTTGTGTCCTTGCCAAACACGTTTTCTTCACATCTTTCTTGTAGACACCCTTCCCAGCCCCCCAGCGAGGTGGCCTGCCTGTGTCACTGCCTCCATAACCACTGCCCTGTTCCAAACACCTACTCTGCATGTTTTCTCCTGGTATTCACCCATTGCTCATATAGAAATGTTGAGTTGGAAAGTATCAGATACCCAGACTCCAGCATGCTTGGTTTCTTTCTAGCCTCTGCTCAGGCCAGCTTTGACACATTGCATCAGTGTAGCCTGAAAAGAGACTCAAGGGTTGTTACCTTGCAGCTGTGTAACTCCAGCTACTGTCTGAACACTGATCTGGTCTAGCACAGGGAAGCAGTGATAGGAGAAGGCACGTGGAAAACATGGCCAGGAGACAGCCAAATTTTTACAAACCTGCAGTCTCCAAAACAAGGGAGATGAATGCAAGACAAGATCATGATCTGCCAGTTGTGTTTTGAAGAGCTTGATAAAATTTAATTTTCACTTAGGGACTGGAAACTTTCAGAGGTTTTTCTGAAGAGATTTTATCTCCTGACTTTAATTGTACAGTAGGTAAAGAATAAACAGCCTCTGCAGCCAACCCGCTGCAAAGGGAGGCAGAGCAGTGGCTGGGTGGCTGTTGCAGCCACAGGCAAAAGGCTGAGCCCGCAGCCACAGCTTCCAAAACTGGCACTGCCTGGGGGTCATGAATGAGAAGAGCAATAATGGAGGAGGAGCAGGAGGCATGGAGACCAGCTGTAGCTGCAGCCTGCTGGGCTGACTTCAGGAGACTGTGCTTGTGGAAAAGCATGTAGTGATATTTTCTCAAACACATGCATCTTGTAACAGTTTCCCTTAATTTTTCCAGCCTCCAACAGTCTGTAGGTCAAATGAGACTTCCTGAACTGGAGGTGTGGTCTTTGACTTGAAGGGAATGGGGCTGCCACCTCCTGCTTGAGCCTGCCTCCCCCTGTAACCAGAAAAGCTTAACAGTGTGTAGGGGAAAGAAACCACTTAATTCCCCACCTTGTATCTGCTGATTTTACACAAAACCTCCTAGCCCTTGGTTTGGAAGCTGGAGAGCAACTGACTCCCTTTCCACAATCCCCAGAAGTGATGCCCTAACAGCTCATTGCAACTCCCTCACGTGTTCCTTTCTGGGCTGACGTGCTTAGGACTATCTGGGTGGCCCTGGTACAGCAGCTTTCTCCTGACCATCCTGCTGTTGTGCAGCTCTGTCCTTGCTGAGCCCAGGGGTGCTGGCAGGACACACGCGGGCGCGCTGTGGGTGCAAGCGGCAGCACAATGAGGTTGCTTTGTTCTCTGTTCCCAGTGAACAAGGATTGATTTGCTTTGCTGAAAGCCACGAGCCCCTCGTTGACATTGTCACTCATCCCTTGCAATACTAGGGTTTTATATCCCTGAGTTATCATCAGCCCTGAGCCCACGCTTTCATATTCCACCGCAGGAAGCTTTGACTCAATGTGTAGCACACTTTGTTTACCCAAAGACAGATAAATTTTGCCACTGCACCTTCCATCACTCTTTCCAGATCATTGAAGAGTATATTTTAGCAGTGCAGGTCTCCAGAGTGCTTCTCAAGTGATCTCAAACAACTGTGAAAACAAATGCTGGGGTTTTTTTAACCAGTATTTCATCCATGAATGGACCTCTCCTCTAACCACATGGCCTTCTAAGTCCCTCAAGACACATGTCTTATGACTCCTTTTGGTAAGGGGTCTTGTCTTTTGGAAATCCAAGTTGGCTGCATCAGCTCAATTCTCTCTATTTATATCATTACTGACTCTTTCAAAGAATTTCAACAGCTCTGTAGAGCAGGACTTCCCCTTACAAAACTTACATTGACCCTTTCCCAACATTTATCAGTATAATTCATCCACTACACTCTGCTGGTTTTATCAGTCTGCCTGGTATAGCTCATCAGTGAATTTTCAGAATTCCTGTGGGATCTGTCTTACAAACTGCCTGACAGGTGAAACACTGGGCACCATGGCAGCTTCAACACAGTAACCTCTGTGAGCTGCTCTGTGCTAAGCTTGCATGCAGAAGAAATTAAATTTCGTTTTTCTGCTATGGCTACATCTTCCTTGAGCCTTCCTTCCAGAGCCTTCCAGAGAAGTCAGTAGCACTCTGCAAACCCCCCCATGTGGTTCCATTTTGATAGGCCCAAAACAAGATAGTTATTTTTTCCCCCTTGCAAATATCTCTCAGAATCCCCTTCTGCCTTTGTTCTGTCGATATATTTAATCTGCTAGAGTTTTTTCTTAGTTTTTTTAAAAAATGTTTGTTTTTTTTTTTTTTTCAATAGCCTCCTTGCCCTTCTGTTAGTCATGCTGGCTTTCTGGCACCATTCCTCGTCTCCACTCTGATGGATGGTGGGCACTTGCTCTCTGCTCAGTTTATGTTCAATAATCTTCTCCATTTCTGTGCAATTCTTGTTTTGAACTCTGAGTGAAAAACCAGTGAAGTCTTCTATAGTTTGGTGGTTGTTTGTCTTTTTTTCTTTTCCCCAAGGATGTTGATCTGGAACACATTGTGGCTACCGTCACAGAGCAGCTTTTGGAAGGCGCAATACATTTCTCTGCCCTTGCCAGAATCACATCAATGACAACTTCTCCCATCTTGGGACTCCCTAACCTGTAGCTCCATAGAATTTTGTGGCTAAAATGCAGCGCTGGTGCACACGTGGTGGCAGAGGCACTGACTTGCCTTAGCTATACCATTAAGATACACTTTCAGTTCGGGCTTGGGCAGAAGAACAGGTAAGTGGCCACCAAAGGAAGGCCACCAATGCTACTGACCATCTCTGAAATCCCTGCCATTTCTGCTGTAATCTTTATGGTGCCAGTTCCTGAGAACCTCTGCTCTTGGTCAAAGAGCCCTGCACTTGAGAAAATGAAATGTGTGTGAACCATAAAAGGCTCAGATACTGGAAGGTGATAAAACACAACCCAACAGCAACTTCAAAACATCTCATATCAAACCCAAGCAGGAACTGCTGGAAAGCATTTCTTGCTGGGGACTTGCAAAGGTCAGACAAGGCTGGGACTTTATCCTATTTGTCCTTAACACCTCTGAACGCTTGATAAACTGAGAAGGAAAACCCACACTCAACTATGACTGCCAAAGGCTAAATCTACTGTAGGACTGATTATGGGAAAGAAGTGGGCACACAGAGGGCAAACAGTTCAAATGCAGGAACCACCTCTGACTGCCACCTTTGGCCAGAGAGGGAAGCAATGACACTGCCACTGGCACTTAAGAATCCCTTCAGTGCAGGGAGCTCGGGTGCAGCTGCAGTGGGACCTACAGGTTGAACTCTGGGGGGCAGGAGCCCGAGGCAAGAGGTCTGAACTGCTGTCCCTTTGCATAACAAAGGGCACGGGGACCTGTGGCCCAGTGAGGGGGGACAGGACACTCGAGGGGGGAAAGGACATTAGGGGGACTGGACACTCAGAGACACAGCCCGAGACTGAAAACCCCCAGACTTTCTTGCGCTTCGACTTGGAGGGTATAAAAGCCCAGAGGTTCTTTTGTTCGGGGTCCCTCCTCAGAGCCACCAGCTCCAGCTGGTATTTTGTCATTCAGCTAGTGCACCATGATTAAATTATTTTAAGGATCTGGAGTCGGAGATTCTGCAGAGTGAAACCTGGGTGGAGCCAGGTTTCACTGACCTTCTTGGTAAGGAAACCTGGTCTGTGAGAAGGAGGGAGCAGTTGCCAAAGGGCCTCAGTTCCAGCTCAGGTGGTGCCAGAGTGACTTCCAGAGTGGCTCCTGGGTGGTCAGACAGAGGAGTTTCCTTAACATCATCGAAAACTTTCCATACGGAGAAAAACATTCTGAGTGAAAGAGTGAGGCATCCAACAGCAGCTCCAAAGGTGCTAATGCTTTGAGAGAGGTACCTGGGTGCCAGACCACAGTGATCCAAATTCCAGCCACATTTCCTCAGCCCCAGGTCAGAGTGTGATCCAGTGCTTAAGTTTTAAAAGTTATTGAAGACTTAAGTAAACCATTTGTTTCACAGTGGGAATGATTAATGACGAGAATTCATATTACCTGTACTTTTCAGGACTAATCTATTAAGCTTCTCTTTTGGCATTACCAGATGACCTCCCAGTGTGAAGCTGCTCTAAGTTCAAAATTAATTCCTTGGAAAAACTGGGAACTGATTTAATGTGGAGACTAAAATTAAGGAACACATCTGTGAAATCCCTTCTTCTTTTTTTTTTAAACATTAAAACCTGGTAGAACACAGAGCAGTAAGGTGTCTGTTGCTTGCATTTTGCTCAAGCTTGTTGAATGTCTGTACTAGCAGAGGGCTAGAAACATCCCAAAAAAGCCCTTTCAACTTAAGCACATTCTGGTGCTGGTTAAGCACATTTAGCTGGTTCACCTAAGGCAAAGAAAACTGCCTCTGCTGCTTTGCTGTAAGGTGCAGGAGATGCAGATTACTCAGGGCAGGCTTTCCCCTTTTCCGGTGACTCTGGCTACAGCTATTATTTACTTTACATTGTCTTTGCCAATCTTGGCAAAGGTGAAAAACTACACCGTGGTCCTGGGGCAACCTATCCCAGCTATTAACTACAGAGAGATTGAGGCAGAGATTCCATTGTCTCGCTCTCGGCAACAGCAGCCCTCAAATTTCTACACATTACTAGAACAACACCACAAACTATGCCTGTAAGATAAGAAAAAAATATTGTAAGACTGTAAAACATCACCACCCAGTAACTCTTCCCATTATAGTATCATTGACCTTTAGGAAGTTGGCAGGTAAGTGCTTCCCACCCCCTCTCTGTGCAAAATTATTTTGGAAATAGTAGAGCTGAAGGAGATGGCTGCATGGGAAGCAAGACTAAATCAGATCTAAAGCAACATCTTGAAGTAAATTATTCATTTCCACACAGAGCAGAAGTTTATTAATAGAAAACACAATATGATCTATGCAAGCAGGCAATGGTTTCTGGTACTTTGTGTAATTGCATTAAGTCTTAAATTAGAGAAATTCTGGGTGAGAATCGAGAGCAGCAGTACAACGAGGTACTCGATCTGCTTACACAAACTCAAGAGCCTCAGGAGACAAAGGTGCTGCTGTTGCTGTGGTACAAACAAGCATCTGTGTGTGCCTGTTCTAAAGGCAGGTGACGATGAAGGACAGACCCAGTGCCTCTCTGTGATCCTTGCTAATGCTTTGTGTCAGACAGCAAGAGACAGCAAGTCACCTCCAAACACAGATTCTGCCAGAGAACAGACACTGGCTCTGCACTCAAAGACACTCAAGTGAGATACAACAGGAGCATGGCTGACACGCTGGGTTTGTGCTCCCATAGCAGAGACCACAAACCCCTACAACCACACAATGCTGAGACCAATAAGCAACTCAAGGCAACACTGATATGTCTGAGATGGAGCAAGATGCTCTCTCTCCTGCCCTGCCCAGGTGTTCCAAGCAGCAGTTAAAGCTACAACTTTCTTGCACTCCAGTTAAGTATCCAGTGTCATGACAGAGACACACAGCACAGACTGAGGAATACATGGGTTAGGGTTAGATCCCCTCTTTCCCAGCTAAGGCAGGAAATTGGACCTCCTAGATCTGAATTAAACCATTGCAGATGAGCTCTCCTCTGCCCAAGGCTGGCAGGGGGTGTTGTCTTCCAGCACTCTGCACTGCTATTTTGAGTTAGCAGAGTATGAGACTGCAGCCTTCCCCATGGGCCGCAAACAGAACAGGCTGATGTCTCTGGCACTCTCCCATCCCTGGGCAGTGGGCTCAAAGTGCCACCACCTGCAGACACACAGCCTTTGGAAACCTGAGGCCTCGAGGGAGATCTGAATGCGCTAATATACAGGTGAGTCTAAAATATTTTGTGTGACTGCTAGACCCCAGATCACCACAGCTCCTCAAGGAACCTGGAAAGTAAGCCAAGGGCCATGTTTCCAGCCAAGGACAGTCCTCCTGCTGACATGATGTGCCAAACTGCATTTCAGCATCTTGCTGAAGACCATGAACATCTTCAAACCTCCCGGAGAAGAGAAAGCAGGATCATGTTCTGTGTCTCCAAACCTTCCACATCCCCAGCAACTAGAACTGAGCCTCACCGTGTTGAGTTAAACCTCACAGCAGTTACTCATTAGTCGCTGTGAAATACCATTAACAAGTGTTGCATAACGGATAGAAACGGCTCAGTCACTGCTGGTGGAAAAGCACCATTCAAACCCCTTTCTCAACCTAAAGCACGCACATCTGCTTCGCTCTAAGGACTCACTGACAAGAACATTAAGAGCACAGGAACTTCAAACATCACAGCTGCATAATCAGCCTCTTTGGCACACTGTTGCCACAGAATACAGAAAGCAAACGTAATGCTTAAGAAAACCCCAAGGAAGGATTGTGCACATACATTTAAAAATAAGAACCATGTTTCAGTCCAAGTCCAGCTAGCTAAAACTTTCCAGAGCTCAACACTGCAGTTTTACAGAAAACAGAGCTTTTAGATGGAAAATCAAGTGATGGGAGGAATCAGAAGAAAAGTTTCCCAAGAAACAAAAATAAAAAAATGTCCAAAATAAAAATCCATTTAAATAATTTTAGCTTTACAGTATTTGTTGTTGTGATGTCAGGAGAAGTCAAAACCAGTACTTTTGTGGTGATGCTAGTTTTAATAAGATTAGGAGCAGCATTAATTTAGCAGGCATTAAGTAAACTTGCTTTCTAGATCAAAACACCTTCTGTGTTGTAATTAATTTCACTCTAGCGCTTTGAACAAAAGAACTCGTTGTACAAATCAGAGGAACAATGGTCCTTAATATCCCAGGCAAAATGTTTCACTGCTGCTGAGAACAGCCCCAGTTACTCACACAGAGAAAGCAAACCCTTCCTCAAAGTGCTAATGCTCTATGTTATTTCATCACAATAAACAGAAGATGCCTTAAAACATCTTGTATTCAACACCAGTGGGTAGCACTCACAAGCTGGCTTTAATTAAGCAATGAACACAGTTTCAATTCAACCTCTCCAACATCAGCAAACGCACACGATGGGATATTTCAATAACCTCTCAACAGCAGATACCATCTGACTGCACAGCAAGCAAAAATAAAGCAAAGTCAAGAATAAGCAAACATTTAAAAATGCAGATTAAAAAGCTTCAAACAAATGTACTTCTGAAAGAACTCCTCCAAAACTGAATAATTAAAAATGTGGTCTTATTGAACAGTGATACTTCCGCTAAAAAGAAGTGGCAAAAAATTCCTCATCGAGGTGTGTCATTAACCCTGCAAACGTTGTGCTGTGTTTTACTCTGTGCACAGGCAACTGAGTGACTCTACATTTCCATTAATGCCAGCAAGGCATCCAGCAAGTTTTTGTACGGGGAAGCTTTAAATCCTTTCCTCCAAGGGTTTATGCACGCCTTGTCTTTTCTGTTTCAGACGAACCCTGCAGGTCCTGCGCTTACTTATTCCCACCTCCTCCACACGTTGTGAGCTTTCTGCAAATATTCAGCCAAATCCCAGACCATCTCCACACCCCAAGGCCCCTTCTCCTGAAACCCAAACACCTCTCTGCCTTCCCGCTGGTGGGAGGCAGCAGAGGGGAAGTGTCAGCTACACACGAGATCAAATGCCAGCTTATGACAGATTGAAACACAATGCAGGTTTATTTGGATAGTTTTACAAATACATCTGCATGTTCCTTCGTTTCTATTTAAAGCAAATCATCTGGAAAGAGGGGAGAGATTTAGGCTGAGACAAAATACATACTTTTGGAAGCTGAAGAGGGTCTGCAGATAATAATGAAAGCCCAGGCACAGCTCTGTTAACGGTGCAGGTCACCACACCATCTGTCCCTCTGCAGCACAGACCGTTTATTCCACCATCTGCCCATGGACAGTGGAAAAAGCCAAGCCTACATTTCATTAGGATTCGTATAGCTTTCAAGTAAAATGTAGGTCTCAGATTTAGGTTAATACTTTTTAGTTCTGACAATAACCCACATTCCTACTGATAAAGACCCCTGAGCCCCACACTAGCTCTTTGTTTCACCTCCACTGCAGTTACCAGATTACGTGGGGTTGTTTAACCAGTGCCAGGCAATCTGTTATATGTCAGGGTTAGCTGGGGTTGCTTGCAGATGTACAGTTAAAGAAAACCAGGGCAGCTGTATCTGGACATCAGTTGTACCAGAAAAGCCAAAAGCTTCCTCACACACATTCACCTAGAGTAACAAATTTCAGAAGCAGGAGGATGCTTGTGCTGTTGACTTTGCCCAGATCTGATCCTGGTAAGTTATTTAAAAATAAAACCAAACACATGAGGAAATGAATAGAAATTCCCAATGGTATCGCCCCTTTTCCCCAAAGGAAAGAAAGATCTTACAAACCTTAAATATACATGTCACCTTGAAAAGTAACACATGCCAAAGCTGTACAGAAAACAGTGTGGGGAACCTGTGTGCCCGGCACTACACATCTCCTGGAGTCAGCGACAGTGCTAATGACACACTGCTGAGCTGGCATTAAACTAAACACTTCCCCCATTCATAAGCATGGCCCAGCTGCAGAGAACATTTTGAAACCCCAGCTTCCAAGCCAGAAGGCCATCTAGAGGCACCACAAAACAGACACTGAAGCTGGCTGTTACTCCAGCTGTATCCAAGCCTAGGTCTGGCAGGAACATTAGTCAGTCCTGGGAAGAGCTGGGACGCTGAGATTAGCTCAGCTAGTTAGAGCATGGTGCTAATAACACCAGAGGTGGTGGGTTCAGTACAGGCCATTCGCTTAAGAGTTGGACTCGATGATCCTTGTGGGTCCCTTCCAACTCAGAATGTTCTGTGAAATTCTGGGATGGACTTACAGCAAATGACCTCATGGCTGAGGGCACAGAATAACACAGACTGAAATAAAACAGCCCTCATTCCAATATGTCAGTATCTTATACCGGGGAGCTCAAACTGGACCTGCACTGCCAACAGGGTTATCAACAGTGCTGACAGAGTCTCACCTTGTCCTCGCCACCCCCTTACCTCGCCCCACTGCCTGCAGCCCTGCAAGCACAGCCCAGGATGTGGTCAGCCCCAGTCCAAGCCACAGCTTTGTCTCCATCTAAAACAGCTTCTTTTGAACTATTAGAAAAATAAAAGGTCTGAAATGCAGGTCTCACGTCACTGATGCTGTGCTCTCATACTGCAAACACTACATTGCATAAAATACGATAATCCATCCCACAAACCCTTTAATTTTTGCCTTAAAACCTAATAGGTCCCTTGCAGATTTTGCTGCTATTGGAAGCTCATTTGGAACTTCACTGCACTGTAACTGGAAACCATCTTCCAGTTATCAGCCTTCATCAGTTTGTGTCTGCTCTTGTCAAACTGAGATCCTCCCCAAGGTTCTTCCTTCCTGTGAAACTCAGGACAACCTAAACCTCTGCCTCAGTCTAGGTGCTTTTAAGTCTTTCTCTATACATCGGGATCTTCCTGCCTCTGAAATCTCTGGCAAACTTCTTTACTTCAAGTTCCCCTGACATTGGTAAAGTCGCTGGTTTCACAGAGGCCTGGATATAGCAGCTGGATGTGCTTTGCCAGATCAAAAAGCAGTGGGAATTTTTCACAGGACAAAACAATAGCTCGATCTCCCCATGTAAGAACTGTTCCTGGTACTAGCAACTGAGGTAGATAACCCAAGGCCCCAACACACCATCTATCCTTGCTGGCAGATTTCAAACAAAGACATAATCTAGCCCTTGGGGTATTTTCCAGGTAGGAGAGGAAGGAGGGGTGTCAAGCCAGGTGTGCCCTGAAACTGCACCTTGCAGGGAGAGATGGTGGACAAAGGTGAGGTTAGGACAACATTTACAGTCACAAGAGACACTGTATTAACATCTTGCTGAAGAAAACCTGTATTGTAAATGAATTACCGAGGGCTCCCAGAAGGAACATCTCGCCTCCTGCCCAACTGTTGCCATGGCCACCAGCTCACTGCTGATCTACAGCAAAGCAGAGAAGCAACAAGCATGTCCTTCCAGGCTCAGCACTCCCCAGAGCCCCTCTCCCTGGCTGCAGCCCCCTCAGCTCTTCCCAAAGCCCAGCCCTGAAGAGGACAGGGAGCTGAGACAACAGCAGCACTGAGTTTCTGCAGGGCTTGCCCAGCTTCAGATCTGTTCAAAGGCTCTGTTCAAAGAGGGGCACACAGAGATTCGCTTATTGAGGAAAGCGTAGAGCCAAAAGACAGCAGCCATTCACAGCTCTGTGACAGGGACTCCTTCCCACCTTCCCACCCTGCTCCAGCTCCAAGACCACGCTGCTCCCAGCCAGGCAGGACAGGGGCACACCCAGAGCTTTGGTGTCAGTAGAGGAGTGGCAGCGGAGGCCAGTATGTCCTGGCATCACATTCACATTCTTCCCAATCCTGGCAGACAGGCCACTGCAGGAAGTGCCTCTGCTATCTAACACTTACTCAAAGGCATTGCACCTATTTTTACCCATTACCCATCTGACATGGGAGCACACTTTACTTCTAGAGGTGACAGAGAAGATACAGATAGATGGAGACATGATGGTACAGGAGAGCGTTTTAAAACCATTATCCTTTATTTCACAGAAAAATCATTGCTTAACACTGTTGCTGCTTCTCAGACAAGAAACTACAGTTACAATGTGCTAAAATTAGTGATTTTTATACCTCGAGGCTTTACGATAATAACAAAACTCACACTGAATGGAGCTAAAGCAGTATAGTGGCGTGTCTGCCCAAATGTGGGGTACTGTCAGTGATATCAAGAGAAGGAAAAAATACAAACTACCTTCATAGGACTGTATTTATTACGTTCCTGTTCTGCACAGGCTTGCAAGTGGTTTTCTGGAATTATCTACATCAACGGACTTTTATTAAATCTATGACATGGTACTGCAGCCCTGCCCCTGCTGGTGTGCTCCAGCAGCACTGTGTGACCTGCTCTGCACTGAGCAGAGCACTGCAGACACAGCAGCCTCCCACGGCTGGAGAGAAGGAACAGCTGCTGGCTGCATATCCACACACTCAGCGAGAAGGCAGCAAGATAATCTGGCATGGCAAGTGAGCCTGTGCTCCACAAAATGCCCCACAGAATCTCAGAGCTGCGCTCCCCCTATCACAGAGTGTGTCCTCTGTCTTCGACGCTGGTGGAGGAACCACTCCTCTGAAAGGATTATTGCTATGGCAACCAGAGCCATTGGGTTCATCTCTGCATCACTGATAAACTGGAAAATGACCACGGCTGCATCAAGACCCAGGCCCGGCAAAGCAGGATGTTGTATCTTGGGCAGCTTGGTGACTTCTGTCTCCTCTCAAGACAAATAGATAGAGCATGCAACCTCCTCCTTTCCCAACCAGTGAACCAGATGGGATGTGACAGAGCTGAATTTCCTCAGCTTATTGACTTTTTCCAAGAAACTGCTTTTCAGGAGACCAGCCACCCTGTAAGATGTTGTGCAGCCTTGGCAGAGTAGTCCAGGTCTGCACCTCAGAACAAACTGCTTGGTGTGAAACGGTGAAGGGCAATATCTGCCACTGGACGTATTCCAGTTCTTATTGATTAAACCTTAACAGGAGGTAAAATTAAGATACAGATTTTTCTTTCTCATCTCTCTCTCTCTCGACATTACTGCTGAGCCATGAGGAGTCTATCAACCAATCCTTGTCTCCTACACATATCTTACCTGACAGTCGAAGTCCTGGAAGTTGCGAGCTGCATTCTGTTAATGAAAAACAGGAAAAAGAAAAAAAGAGTTCAGCACAGTGCCCCAGAACACCCCTAATAACATCATGAAAGTTCCTCTCAGAGACCTCTGTTTTAGAATAGAGCATGGCTGCAGTCAGGTCAGCAGCAAAATATGAGACTTGTACAAGTACACCCCATGCAAGTTCTGCCCCTTTCTATACAGCAAGGTTATGGGGCTGTCCAGAGGCTGCCACCTCAGGGGAGCATCTGTGGGCACAGCTGAGAGCACTTGAGCAGGGACAGTGCACGTAGAAAGGACCGTGGCCAAAGCTGGGCTGGGTATGGGGTTGGGTTTTGTCTGGTCCTGCTGTTCGTTAAGAATTTGGATGCAAACCCCTTAAAGGACTAACCCTGGGATCTCATGTAATGAGTGCAGGAAAAGAGGCCATGCAGCCACTGCCATGGGCACAGGATCGTTCCATGGCAGACACAGGGACCCTGCACGCTACTAAAACCCCAGCACACAGGAGCTGGGCTCTGCAGCTCACAACTGACTGCTCCCAGAGGGTGACGTACACAGTCAGGACAGCACACATTTGGCATCCTGCAGGTTTGAAGGGCTGCAGGAGCCTGTCTGTGTGCCCACATGCTTTGTTAACACGGTCTCTGACCGCAGAGTAGGTTACACCACTGAGAGCTGTCAGCTGCTGCAAAAGGCTGAGCAAATCACCTGAGACAGCATTACAGCTTACGTGTTTTAAGCATAGCACCTTAGTACTAAAATTACAGCTAGGATCACATATGAACAACAGAAACGCTCCAAACATTTCTTCTGGCTGAGCACCCTCACTCCTCTCCATGTGTAAACACATGGCCCTGTTTTCCTCCCTGCAGGACCTTGCCACATTAGCAAGAACAGAGGTTGCTACCTACCTTCTGCAGTTTGAGATTTTGATATCTGCAAATCTGTTTTAAGGATCCATTACCCCCTTTCCTCATCTGTGCTAAGTATGGAACCGCGTCAATGTTTTGAGCATAACATGGCAAAAACCACCAAATCCTCAGGATGTGGGAAAAGATCAGGGTGTACCACGAGGCACAAGGCAGCATTAGTGCTGAAATGCCCTGACTCCTGCATACTTGACTTTAACACACCAAAAATCTGACTTTAAACCATTTACTCACTGTCTTGAGAAAGTTTAAGGCAAATTTTCCAGACTGCACCTCAAAACACAGAGCTATCTGGGCCGACACAACCCAGCCTAAGGGCTGTCCATTCCACCTCCTGAATCTGGCTCTGGAACTTTTCACTGGGGCAGTCCTTTTTATTTTCTCTCTCCTTCTACTCAATGGGAACATTTGAAGTTCCTTTACTTCCCCAGTATAAAGTCACTGCATTTTAGTGAGCCTGAATGAAGTGAACAAATATCTTACTTCCTGCACTTGCTATCAGGCTTAAACTACTCACAAACAAAAGTGTGTTTGTATTATTTAAAAGTCAAGCTTATATTTTTTGCTGGTTTGAGACAGAACATATCCAGGACTCAGTGGTCCCCAGTGTCATTACTTGGAGTTCAGACAAGTGAACAAGATATGACCTGTTTCCATTTCCCAGGCCATTCCACTGTTTTAAGACATCAGAGCTCCTTCTCTGTGTACAGCAGCCCTTGTACCTGAAGAGTTCATGAGCACTCACCCATTAACACCTTAAGAGTTTTACTGCACTATTTCCGGCCATTAATCCATGCTGGCTTGAACTCCTACATCTAAAGTGGGTTGGTCAGTAAAAATCTTAGTGAACTGCCAGCTCAATAGATTTTGGACTCTGATACACTGCACAGAACAGCAGGTTATGGCACCACACCCACATGCTCCATAAACTATGTCTAAAAAGTACACTTGTATTATTTTAAGCTTGAAAGTCTGAGGGCCAGACCTTGGAGTTGGCCGCTCCCTGAGGCCCTCCTTTTGTTAAAAGAAAGTGTTAAAAGGAGAGGTTCAGCACACTTCTCTTCCCGTGCAGTACTGAGGATGGTTCTGGAGCCACTCACTGTATTTTCCCCTATTGAGGTACTGTATACCTTCTGTAACTTCAAAACTGAGTCAAGGAAAGCAAGTATCACTCTGTATGTGCCCTTCTGTGTGCTGGTTACCACCACTTGGCGTTCTGTTCTGATGAGCACGCTGCCTTTGAACCACAAGTGACACCACAGCCAGGACTGGATGGCACTGACCAGGCCATACTTGACAGAGAGACTGAAACTTATAAAGTGAAAACCACTTGGTTTTGGCATGCTGCAACACCTCCTACTTAGGTCAGCTGACTGCAGCAAGGGCAATCTACCCTCCTGAATTCAAACATGGAAAATCCCAGGAGAATCATAAGCGAGATCTGAGGCACTGCATTTAGGAAGCTTGTCTTCTGTAAATGTTTATCTCTTGTTTTGAAACCACAAACTGTTCTCAAGGCCTGTATTTTTATCTGCTGATCTACACTGAATTTGTACTTCCAAGCTTCACCCTCCAGGAAACATTTTAAAAAACTGAGTTGAGGAAGCCCAGCAGTTAGCACTGCTCTGTCAGAACAGGCAGCTGGACTGCAGAGTTCAGCTGAATTTTTAGATTTCACAGGTACTAAACAGATATGCTAGTATCTACAGAAATGAGGAAAAACTAATCAGTACAAACTAAAACACAGCAGAATTTCAGAGATTTCACCTATTTTGTGGGGGACAGTACATTCTCCTGAAACACACAGTGATGGACAGAGCACCACAGCCCTTTGGCAGCACAAGCCAGTTCCTGATGTCAGCAATAAAACAGCAAAGTGTTGGGAACTGCTTCCCACACCATTAGGCTTGGCTGTGAGCTATGGAAAGTGAGCAAACTGCATTGCTCATAATCACTGTTTGTAGATGCAAGATGCTGGATCTTGTTGGGATGCCTGTAATGACTTAGGCACTCAGAACGACAGTTTGTGGCAGAATCCAGTGAGGCCAGGGCTCTCCTAAAGCCTGATTGGCTCTTCTCCAGCCCACAAAAGGGAGAGTGAAACACTTAAACAGCTGCCATACGCTGATTTTCGGGAGTCTCAGTATTGCATGAATCTGGACTGCTCTAGCTGAGCTCTGGACACATCAAAAGGAAACAGCTCTCCCTTGCTAAATCCAGGGAGAGGGGGCTGGTTTCGGTGTCAGAACACTAAAGGATAATTTAAGACAAAATATTTTAAACAAAAAAAGGAAAAAAGAAAATAGGATACAATCCAAAGTTCCTCCAACAAGGGCAAACTTATTAGAGGTTCTACAGCTACAGCAGGTCAGGAATGGGATCACCTCTCCACTTTCTGCCCAGCCTTTGTAAATCCTCACTATAGGCATGACATACTGTTCGGCCAGGACTCCAGACCTACCTGAACTGTGGTGGCCTGCCATTCTCTGAGACTTTGGAAGAGTGTGTGCTGCTAAGTTACCAGAGTGGGGTTTTTCAGTACTTGAGATACTTTAGGCGGTAAACAGATTCTGGCAATCAGGGCTCCTTCCCAGACACAGTCAGCCCTAGAGTACACCTGTGAGAACAAAGCAGCTGCTGCATTACCTTGTCATTCAGGAGCGGTTTGATCTCTGTCAGCTGAACATCCTGCAGTTCATCCATGGTGCTGGAACTGAAGCCAGTTAATCCTCAGAGCAGCAAGTGGGTGATTCTGAAACAAAGACATACTGTTAGAAACAGCATTACAAGTGAGGCTAGTCAAAGAAAGCTTTCAGATTTTTTCATTAGACTTGTCTGTGCTCCAAATGAAGCCTGCAAGAAGCTGGTTCTTGATGCAACACAAGGCACCTGTAAGTGCAGAAGGCAAACCCAATCATGCTCACATTGTGTCAGTCTCCTTACTCCTTGTCCTGCCCACAGAATGTTGTTTCTGAAAGCTCAGGCCTTTCTACTGAAAGTCTAAAAGTCTGAATTCATTTCCATGCTGGTACTCCAGCCATAGTGTATCCAGAAGTGAACTGGAAATTACTTGATCAACAGAGTGAAAAACTGTGTTCACTATGTGGTAATATTGACTCCCCCCTGCCAGGACCAACAGACCTGAGCCCCAGTGTCCTGCCACCAAAGGCAAGACTGCTGTATTCACAAGACACACGGCCAAAACTACATCCACACATGGGAGACAGAGCTGTGGAGATCCGAGCTCGTTGGCAGAACACTAGACAGTCCAGAATCTGGGGCAGCCCCTGTACCAGGTGGGATATTGTTACACCCTGAGCTCGCCTGGTGAGTTTTCAAGGGGGCTTAAGTACTTAGGTTCCCTCTGGCAGTAGCCAGGAGAAAACAACAAAGTTCTCAGGAGGCTGAATAACAAATTTTACTTGCAAACTTTAGAATGTTAAGGTAGAATAAGGTAATAAGAATAAATTGGCAAATTTTAAAGCAACATCAAATCAAAGAAAGGCACTTCACAAAGCATTGACTTAGCAAACTCCAACTCACCCAACTCTAAGTTATACAGATTTCGAGAAGAGGAAGTTAGGAGGAGAGGGAGACACAGAGAAAGGAAAATGAGAGTGAAAGATGACCAGTCACCACCTTGGACTCAGCAAGGTCTCAGTTGCTGTAAGGTCCAAGGCAGTGGGACATGCCAGCACCACACCTGTGCCACTGCTTTTATCTTCTCTGGTCTCCCAGGGCCCTCCCCAGGTGGGGCTTTTGGGGTGCCAGTGGCTCGTTAACCATTTTGGGATCGGACCAGAGGCTCCAGTGGGTGGGATGTGGAGCACTGACTGCCCCACCTATGCAAAACTTGTCCTACTCCCCCCACCTTAACCGTTGTTTTGAGCCAGTAATCATTTCTCCAATCTCCTACAGATACAAAAATGGTCCCCAGATATGGCTGGTCCAGTGGAATATGTGCAGGTAAAACTGTTAACTGGGCAGCCCAAACAGTCAGATGGTGCAAAGTCAGCAAAAGGAAGAAAATAATATAATCCACAGTATGTGAGGCTGCCATATGTGTGTGAGAAATCACTGCTGCCATGGAGCCAGAGGAGAAATTTTCCAGTATAAATACAGCAGTGAGGATGGAGGAAAATGTGGCTGAGTTTACCAGGGATTTAGTTATTCCTCTGGAGACTCTAGCTGTGTTTCTACACAGAAGAATTTCTAGAGCAAGCAGTTGCAGCAATATGAAGAGGGCTCTGGCAAGAGATGGTCATGCCGGATGGTGCAGGTTATCTGGCTGTTCAGGAAAATGCACCTATTACTGCAGATGACATAAAAGAAGTCACAAACAGAAAGAAGCATGTGGTGGACTTCCTGGGCATCCGCTGAGTGTGATGGGAAAAGTCTCTTGCATATTGTCAGAAATCAAATTCTTTGTCCAAGATATTATAGGCTACTAATCACAGAAGAAGAAAAGTGGAAAAAGAACACGTGTGTTCTCCAGCCACCTTAATTCCACACAAACATGTCCTGCTCTGGGAAGGAGGGGTCCTCCTCACCCCAAATACTGTGCAAAGCTGCACCCTTTGTGCCAGGACTAAGTAATACTGGTGTGCCTGAAGCCAGTCTGGCACAAAACAAATGGAAACAAAATGCCTTTCCCCTCTGAAAATCAGCCATAGCAATTTCCCTCTCTTTTATGTCCTTTGCTTTGGGAAACATTAAATTACTCTCCCTTTTCAGCTTTTTTGCCATAAAAGATACCAGTTGCAAGAGTTTCAAGAAATCAGTTAATCTAGAGGTAACAACCCCTTACCCCACAATGAATCTTTACTCAGAAGAGGAGTGAGAGTCATTTCCTCTGTAAGCCCCAGAGGAATGCTGGATACTGTCTTTCTGATAAGACATTATGGAATAAAAAAAACCATTTTCGACTAAGGAATTACAACTTCCATATACACTGGGGCTGATTAAGAGCTCAATATCTACCAGGTTCTCTCCAAAACAGCATCCCATGAGGTTACAGACACAAAAAGTTTCACAGAAGCATCACAAAGCTTATCTGCAGATGAGCTGCAGACAGTACTGGAATGACCACCTTCACCTTATTATCCGGAGAGTGTATCCCTTCTCTTGGGGTCCTCTGAAAAGACACCTGCTGGGCCTGATGGCAGGCAGGAATGTGACGTTTATTCTTGGCGTTGCCCAAGAGAACAAGAAGTTGTCCATCTCTCCAAAGGGATCAAAAAACCGTGCACACACAAGCCACCCTTCTCTGAGGGTTTTTATACACAAGCGAGTGGTAAGCTCCTCAGTCTTAGCCTCACACCTTTCTTTTTGCCTAAACCGGAGTCTACAGGGAAGCAGGGCATCTAATAACCCCTCTTTACCAAGCTCTGACTGGCCAAAGAACACGTCAGAGCACCAAGTGCTCTGCATTAGATTGCTCAAAGATACTTTTGCTAAAGCCTTGAACATATTTCTCCTAGTTTTCCCCTGGCTAATCAAAGAGCAACAACTCCCAGAGAGCCCTGGGATACATCCTGCATAAACCTGCTCAGGAGCACCATTTGCTGTCAGTGTGAGGATGTCCTGAAGTGTGCAAAGCCTAGAGAGGCAGAGGTACACATTCTGTAAATCCCATGCACTACTATGTTCATAATTTATAATATGAGGAGAATAAAAACTTAAGTAGGGCTTCAAAGCAAGGATTATCAAATGCTTATACCTCATCAGCTCTGATTTCATACTTGGTCTCTAGGTGCAATTACAGTGCACACAGTAAACAGCATCACTCTGAAATTAATCAGATGTTTATCTTCCTGGTCCACTATTGCTCCAAATACTGCCTCAGGGGAAGGAGGGTCTCCAGGGCAAACTCCTATGTTACCCATAATGGGCACCGCTTGTTGTCCCTTCCTTAAAGCAAGCTGGGCAGCAGGAAGAAGGACTGCTGGTTTGGGTGCTGAGAACTACGTGAAACTTCCTTGAGAGAGAAGAGACAACCTTCCTTACCACCAGCTGGGCTCAAACAGCTGGGAAAACTTCTGTTTTCTGGGGAGTTGACAGATGAGTAAGAGACCAGCTAGGCAATGAGTCTGCAGCACAGTCAGCCTGGGAGGCTCCTCTGCTCTCTCATCCAGGAGCAAGGGCTCCAAAGGGGCCGGAGAGAACCCACTGCCAAGGTGAGCCAGGAAGCCACTGAAAATTGCTGAACTGAGATTAAATTACATAGAAAGATCAAACCTACACAGCCTCAAACAGCCAGATGGTGGATTTTTCTCCTAAACATTTTGATTCTAAATTTATTCATCCAGAAAAATTTGATTTTTTTTTCTCCTTTCCTAGAAACTTAAAGCTTTTTGATGTTTTTTTGAAGAAAAAGGTACAGGTAGTCCCCATCACTGCTTGCAAGCAGCTTTTTTTAGCTTGCTGAACCAGCTCTTCCCAATCCACTCACTTAAGAGCTCTCCACAAAACGGCTGTCACAGCCTCAGGACATCATTTCAATCCGTTCAGAGGATATTCATGTTTTCGTGCTTACTCCAAGATAAGGCTGCTCTCAATTTACATAATTTCAACACACAAAGGAAGAAGTTGCAGTAAAGTAATTGCACTAAGTCAAGAGCACAAGTCCTACAGACCTGGACCCACTGACCATGAACCACATCATCTGCGGGGACCAGGGCTCCAGGTCCTGGTCACTGAGGCTCTGGCACAACTGCTTCCCACAGGGTTGGGAACTGCAAGAGCTGCATCTTGAATTCAACTCTTTTCTCATGAGAGTCTCTCCACACTGCTAAGGAACTCAGAGCAACAAAACCCTGCATTCAGAGGCTAAAAATTCTTGTTTGTTCATCTCAACTTGAATACAGTTTCCAATTTCTTACCGCCATAGCCTGTTATACTCCCACTTTGTATGTTAACCACACTGGGGCAAAATTACACCAATCAGTTACCAAGCTATGCTATCAAACATAGTACCTAATGTACCTAAACATGTGCTCCCTCATTCAGCAGCCCAGCAAAGGCCAGCTGAACCAGCTCTTCTCTAGGGACTGACAGCACTTACAGCCATGACAATCCAGGCTGGGCTCCTGAGAACCACCCTCCAACACAGCCGCCCACTTCTAAGGAGATGGAAAGCAGAAATGCTGCTCCTGGTGTGCAAAGGAAGATGTGAACAAACCCAGGATTTGCAGCCCATGCCAGAGCTCAAATACTCTGCCCACAGCCTGCAGGTTTGCTGCTCAGCCATTTCTTCAGCCGTGTGCGCTGTGCAGCTCTCTACCGCAACTTTTCCCTTTCTTCATAGGGGAATTCCCACTTTCTGTGCCTTCCATGCTTTGCTCTCACACACGGGAAGACCAGCTGCCTGACAGGGCTTCTGAGCCTGGTTGCGCAAACTGCAGCCTTGTCATATAGATCTCAGCAGTTTCATTTATGGGCCTTGAGACCCTTGGGCGTTCCTGTTGTGTTGCTCCTCAGCCCTCTGGAGAGCAGCGTGCTTCCCAAAACCTGCCCAGGTTACTCTGTTCTCTATACTAAAATGCTGCCTGACATTGTAAACTTCCAGCAAAACAGGCAAAGGATCCAAATTCACTTTAAAAATACTGTCCTAGGTTACTCACTTTGCGTTCCAGCTCATATATTTCTGGGAATGCACCACATGGCACTCCATCTCCAAGACAAACCTCGTGCCTGTAGAGAAACTCCGCTCTGCTTCACTAGTGCAGTGCCAGCTCCTGCACTTGAGAAACAGCAGCTTCCTAACCCACCATGCTTCCTCAAATCTGGGCTACACCTAGGACAGAAATGCCAGCTGGTAAACAAAATTTCTAAGGAGCTTAAACAAAACCCACATCTAACAATAGTTTTGTAAGGAAAAGATCTGTGCCCAGCCTAATTTTGGAGGAGTTCAATTTTAATTAAAAGCAATGTCACACTGCCATGGGTGTAACTGAGCTCAGCGAGCAGGACACCATCCCTGCCGACCATCTGAATTAACAGGCACAACTATAGGGCTGATTAGGCAAGAATACTGAAAAGTCTTCAAATTGTTTTGCATTACCTGGAGCAGTGCCCATGAAAACACTGAGCCATGTACTCCCCTGTACAGGACAGTTCCAGAAGTTTTAGACAGGGGACACCCAGGATATAAACTGGTACGAGAAATTTCTCCGATGAAAATGATGCAAATTACTGTCTTTGAAAGAGCCTTTTCTGGTTGTGGCTCTTTCAAACAGCTTTGCAGCATTTCCCTGAATAAGCTGTTCCACCAAAAGCAAATTAAATAAGCAGTGGCTGTTATCATCAGTCATGATGTCCCATGTCCCCTTCATGTCCAGTGGCACCACCCTAAAGTGGCACCCACATTACCCAGCATCAGAGCTTGCACAGCTCAAACTAAACCACGGAGTCATTTTTACCAGTTTCATGGTGAAGGACACATTCAAATGAACCTTTTCAAGGACCCTTTCACCTCTACTGAGCCACCTGCTGCCACTACCCCTGTAGCTCAGGAGGTCCCAGCAGGCACGGGTGAGGGCTCTTGAAAGTTTTGGTTGGATGTTTGTCCAAACCAAAACATCTGTAGCTCTTCATCAGCACTGTACCCATCCTGGCATCCACTGCAGCTTCTCCCCATCCCATCTCCTCTCTGCCCCCTCTCCCCACCTTCGAGCTCTCACCTGCAGAGGCACTCACTCTTTGTAGCTGACCTCACTTGTTCCCCAGCACTGTGACACCAGGCAAAGCGGGGAAACGCTCTCTTCAGCAGCAACATACTCTTCAGCAGCTTATGACAAAATCTGACTCCTCTCCACCAGACCCTTCAGTCTCCTCTGCAGTTTTACTTTCAAGCTTGGTTCTGCTTCATTTCAGCCATGCTTCCTACTAACCAACAGTGTATTTTTACATTTTAAGTGAAAAAAAATTAACCAAATGTGAGTACATACTGTACTGAGCAAAGTAAAATGTTCCAGGGCAACATGGATTGGAAATCTGTTTAAATGAGATTTTAACAGTGATTTTTATCGTGAAACAGCACATTTCAATTAACTGAAATTTAATACTGATTTTGCATTTTATTTATCTTACTGAAAAAGTTGCATTTTCACTGGTTACCAAACGTTAAATTGCAGTGATTCAAGGCCAGGTTGGATGGCACCTGTGGCAACTTGATCTAGTGGAAGGTGTCCCTGCCAATGGCAGGGGGTTGGAAGAGGACGGTTTTTAAGGTCCCTTCCAACCCAAACCATTCCATAATATAACCATTTCACTCAGCTGAGCCTTCTTGCTGCCTGGGAGGAACCACCATTCAAGTTATTGTATAGCTAAACAAGCAATTAGTCAGACCTCAGTTTTCGTATTTTGTAATGCAATTTTGACTGGCATTTTTAGTTCATTTGTGTGAGGCGCTACTGGGATGGAAGAAAAATACTGAGATCAAACGCAAAAGAAAAAAAATCTGTACAGTAACTTTCATTTAAATTTTTTGTGCTCACTAATACATATAAACTGCACAGCCAAAACCCAATAACATATATTCACCAGTGAAGAAATAGCATCAAGTAGTTTTGGTCACATCTCTTGGCACGTGCAGTGTAACGTAGTGCACTCTGGATAAACCGAACTTAAAAATCATCACAGACATGTGCAAAGCTCAAGAAGAAACAGTTTTGCTCCTCAGAAGCTAAGAAGACACAAATGCTTCTGGGTTCAGCTCATTCAGGTAATGAAGAGCCTTTCACTGTGCTCTGTAGGTATATACATATACACCACTTCTAGCTTCGCAGAGCAAACCCAAACTGTTCTTCTTACTTCATTCAAACTTGAAGAAATGGATTTTGGCCATCAGAAAGTAGTATACTTGCAGGCAAAAGCTGATCAAACATTTTACCATCTCCAATTGAAATTATACACCATGGTGGACATGGGAGAGACCTTAAGTTTTATCACAGCAAATATATATTGTTTAGTATTAAATAATGATGGGTATGTACACAGAAGACAGACTTTAGTCTCAGGATGCAGTTTAATCTGCTCTAGCTACAAACTGCTTGCAAAAGGGGCGTTCATGGGACTGATATAAATTTTAAGAACACATATACATTGTATGAAAAACAAATTGCTAAAATAAGATTTTTATTATATGGGTTTTGCTCCTTCTTCCTCATTAATGAAATTCTCCCCCTTTGCATGTAGCACTGCTCCTTGAGCTTTGGAGGACAAGTTCTTTTAGTCTGGCCCATGCTGTGCCATCTGAAGGGCAGTCTGAAGTATCAGTGCCATTACTTCAAACCCACTGCAACTGCTGTACAGCTGTCCCATCATTTCCAGTCTGTGAATTCACTTCCAAGCAGAAAACACCCTCGTGTGTGTCAGGCTGAATTACATGCTCGTCCTGAGGCATCTGGCCAGGAGAGACAACTCTGGTTAGCACAGTTCAAACCAGTAACAGATACAGGACAATTCAGAATCAATTTGGGAGGAAATTTCAGGAGGAAATCTCATTATTCATTTAATACAATTGTGGGTTGCTGCCAAAAGGGATGTTCCCGTCCTCCCTCCCTGTGCCAGCCACAACTTCCTTCCTCTCCTTTGCTTGCACCAGGCTGATGATTATGCAATAATCTGGCAAATCAGATCTGCTTGCTCTCTCCCTCAAGTGTTTTTCCAAGACTAGCTTTCACTTGGTTCAGCGAACTGACTGATGAAAAGGCTCCTTCAGTTCCTTGTGTGCCACCTTTTTGCTAAATCTGTCAACTACAAAGACTTTGATTTGAGGTTTGATTGTAAGAAACCAGGTGTTTGGGCAGCATTAGCTCTTCAGTTGAATCAGACAGCATATCCTGTACGTGCTCACTATGCTGCCAGATGATATGCAGGGGCCTGCACTTAGCCTCTAATCCATTTAGACAGAGTGTATACAGAACAGAACTCTGAGTTGCCTTGTTGTAAGGTATTATTTCAGGATACAGAGGAACTAAAGTTTCACCTGACAGCCTCTGAAAAGGAACATGAGACCCTTCAGCTCTCTACTCTGCTCTGCCCATTGCAGCTGGAACCCAAACCCTGCCTCAGGCAATGTCTGGAATGCTTGACTGGAACATGAGCAGACTCAATGCAGACTCTTTGCCAGGCTACCTTTCGGCTGGTTTAGTGAGCTGAAGCAGCCTATCAGACAATCACATGAACATCAGAACAAGCTTGTGTCATGACGACCAGACATGTAATGAGCCCTGGAGTCATCTCCAACTCCTGCAGTCTAAGCTGAGGATCATGTACATGAGATAGGCAAATATACAAATAGAGCAGTTAACTCACTACGGTCTTCATGGTGCTCCCTGGATACAGGTAACCAGGGCTGTAAATGAACACCTAAGTATGCATCAGCATGGGCATTCACGTTATAAGTTCCTGAAATGGACAGAAGCCTTTTGATTAAACAGGTCTTAATGTCTTATTTCAGGGAGGGTAGAAACATCCCTGGCAGGGTCCAAGGCCAGGCTGGATGGGGCCTGGAGCAACCTGGTGCAGTGGAAGGTGTCCCTGCCCATGGCAGGGGGGTTGGAATCAGATATTTGAGGTCCCTTCCAACCAAAACCAGTCTGTGATTCTGTGAGGTAGCAATGAACCACATTTTCTTTCAGCCACTGCGAGCATTCTCCCTTAGGAGTTACAGGAGCAGTTTGCAAACACCTGCATGAGTACAGGAGAGAGACAGGACGGAAAACAGCAGCTGCTTAAGCAGTACATCATTCATAAGAACAACTTCTGTCCAAAGTCAGTTACAAAACTACATATAAAGTAGTTATATTTATACCTAAAATACCATTGGAAGGCAGCTGATGTTTTCCATAGAATTAGTAATGCCTTTCTGTAACCAGCTGGAGGCCAAAGGAGGATGGCACTCTGTACCAAATATTCCTCCCCAGATTTTGTCAGATAATGCCCCAAGAGAATCTCTGACCTACTTAACGGGTTCCATGTGCACCCAAACCCAGTTTGCTCTCCACAGATTCCAGCAGTTATTCTTGGGTCTGGTTGCTTGTGAGTTTAGATCTTCCTGCAAAAGCCCGGGCCATTACTGCCTGAGATATGCCAAAGTCCAAAAGACACATCCTCTTAAAGGTGCCTCATTCCCTGGTGAGATTTTGTCCCTCCAAATCCAAGCCCTGTTGGCCTTTTAGGCAGGAAAGAACTTCTGCTTCCCTTTTGCTCCATCCTTCTTTCCCTCCCTTTCCTCATTCATCCCCACACTGATTCATGTTTGAGTGGTCAAAATCAGAAGCCCAAGCTATCTAATGTGTGAACGGGACTAGGTAAACAACTCACACCAGGAAAAGAACAGTTTTTAGAAAGGTAGGTTGAATCTGCATAACTTTTGTTTATTATCAGTTAGAAGAAATAATTTCTTTTTTCCTTACCCAAACTTCCTTACTCCAAACTGAAGTCCCTGGTTTAGATCAACTCAGAGCTTCATTGTCATTAAGAAATCAGTGTTAAGTTCAGGTGGTTCCCATTAAGTGAAAATCAGTTTCGTATACCTGGGATACTGCAAAAACATTCACAAGCTTAAGACAGCTTCACATCCATCTTACAGTGGAAACCCATGATCCCACAGACACTCCAGCTAGGACAACACAGTTATTGTGAACAGACTCCTGAGGATGTTAAAACACAAAGGTATTGCTTCTTTCAAAACTAACTGAAGATCTCGATACAAGTGATTTAGTTCCAATACTTCCATTCTGAATGAAGTTGAACCATCACATGGGTTTCATGTTTAACTCCTACTTGTTTAGAAAGGCTGGGTTACAGCAAATTAATTCCTCATTTCATTCCATTGAAATCAGCATGAGACAAGGACACACCACACCAAAGCAACAGTGAAGGAACAAGCTGATCACACCAAAGTCTGAAACTAATTTCTCCAGTAAGGATTACTGCGAGGAAGTTCCTCGGAAGCCTGTTCAGAGCCTCTTCCGCAGGTGAGGGTGGCACGGCAGGAACACGGCAGGGTTCCCATGTACAGGACCTGAACACAACTGCAGAGCCACACAGGCTGGAAGGGATTGCTGGAGGAGATATTACTCCTCTGCAAGTAGGAGTAATTTCAAAGCTGGATCCAGTTGCTCAGGGCCTTACAGATTTGAAAATCTCTAAGGATGTAGATTCTAGCATTACACACCACTCTCATTGCAAAAATAGTTTCCTTTAATCCAATGGGAATTTCCCTTGCTGCAAGTGGAAGACAGATGTAAAAACAATGAGATTTTTAACCTGAAAATATCACAGACCAGAGTAAAAAGAAAAATTAATATCCATCAGCAGGTGTGGCTGCTACAGCCACACATCAGAATTATTTAAAAATTCCCTTTCTAAAACTTTTTAATAATGAATAAGGAGTCAAGACAGATACTTCACAGTAAACCATAGATGAAGCAGAAATTCATCTCCTGGTGGATTTTTCAGGGCAGATGTTAATATGTCAAAATAACAGGCTTAATATTAAATTGACTGCCAACTCTGAAAAATGTTCAATACTTTGCAGAAAAAGAACACGTGAAGAACTGCTCAGGATCTGAGCAGTGCAAATCCAGTCTCAGAGAGTTCAAGAGCAAATGCCTAGGGTATGGCATACCTGATGACAATTGCCCTTTGCCTGTACATCCCCATGTACCTCAGAGAGTGTCTCTCTCTCTCAGGTCCTGTAGAAGCTTCTTCCCCAGTGCACTGAAACACTGCTGTTCCTCGTGAACAGAGGGTATTCATTCTCAGGCTTTGTGCTGCAGAAAAAACAGTGAGGCAGCCTCGCCCATGAAATCGAGCTTAGTGCCTCCCTCCTTCCCTGACAGTCACAAAAACAATCAAGAGCTTGACCTATCATACCCAGAGTACTTTCATCCCAATGCCACAAAACAAAAATACGCAATCTAAAGTAACACTCTGGAGGCTATATTGAAGACTGACTCCTTCTGACAGCCCATGTGCACAGCTCTGAGCAGCCACAACTTCCCAGAAGTTTGCATGTGCTGTTCAGAGAAGGACCTTCCCAACACAAGGCTCTTGGCAAATGGCACGGGTTAGAACACCAGCCCTGACCCTACAAAAAGCCTGTTGACAATACCTTCTCCAAAGACAGGCCAGCTTACCAACACTCACCCTGAGAGAAATTGCCAAATATTTTTACTTGGTTTAGTACTTCCTTTCTGTAACATTACCTGTACATTTCTCCTTTATTAACCTTTAGGCAGAATTAAGTTTAAAGACACTGTTGATGCAAGCATCTCAGAAAAAAAATGAGAGCCCTGGTTACTTCTGGATTGATTTTATCCCTCCAACATTACTCTTTTTCCCTCCCTCTCCAAGCTTCATTGCCATATCCTTCTGGAAAATGGCAGATACATTACCTACCCCATGTCCAGTATTGCAATGTTATAGCCGTGATATCTAAAAAAAGCCTCAAAAGATATTTCAAATGATCTGAAGAAGGACAGTCGTACCATAAGATGTAATTAAGACAGTATTAGTCAGGTGAATTGCGGTACTATCAGCTGCCAAACCCAATTGTAAAGACTATCATATTAGTTCAAGCCACCATCAGGGAAGCAAAGTGTGGATTCTCTTTGGAGCCTCTTCCCCAGCAGTTTCAGCTGATGACTTTTAGCTGACTTGTGCTACGCTCTGTGAGCGCTCTCAGACCTCTCCACATCTAGTGATCTCAGTAATCCAATTACTCTGGATCAGAATAACACTTCAAAAGTAAAATGATAATCACCCACCTTATCCAAACCACCTTCAGAGCCTGGTCCAGTCTCGGGCACAGCCGTGCCCTGCTCAGGAGCAAGGCCCTCAAGGCCACATGCTCACACTGCAGCAGGGACCGGGGGGGTTGGCTCAGCAGACCAGCAGACCCCACCACTCCTCTCAAACTCCCAACATCTCAAGGATCTTCAGATTGAGGTCACAGCTTTTATTTAATGAGCTGGAAATAATGACATGCTTTTGTGTGACCACCTCAGAACACCAGACACAAGGCCAGGCTGTTTGGTCTAAGCTGCAGGAACTGTACCTGACTTTACCACGTATTTCCACTAAAACACTCTGTTGAGAAGTTGCACTGATTTTCCCAGTGAAAAGTGATCAGAGGGGCTGTTTTAGCCAGCCAGGCTGCATATCCCTACTCCACCATTTGAAAGGATTTCTCTTGTGAGCAGAGCTCTAGAGCTAAGCTTTCAAAGCCCAATGAACAGCGTTCTGATGAAGTGTTAACTGCAGAATAAATCAGCTTAAATGCAGGGAATTGTTCCAACAGATTAAAATCTCTACGCCAAAGAGAAAGGAGGAGGTCGTGCTCCCACTTTAGAAATATCTCACTTTGTTTTGAGCCTGCTACCCACTATTTCCATTTGGTGGTCTTAGTCCTTCTCTCAAAAGAGACAGTGAAAAATGGGTTCACATATGCTCCATGCTGCTAAGACTCTGTGCTTCCATAGCCCCTTCAAAGATCTCTTTTTGAAACTGAAGAGTTTTGATCTCCTTATCATTCTTCACAAGGAGGCCATTCCACACCTTTGATCGTTCACATCAACCTTCTCAGGACGTCTCCCGGTTTCACCGGGCTGTGAGAGCGATGGGACTGCTGCTCATGCAGCAATCACACCACGGGGGCACTGGGACTGGACACACCAGCATGCCTACTTTGATCACTATTATTTTTCCACAAGTATCTAATCTTCAATTTGCTTTTCCAAACACTGAGATAAGATTTTGGTAGAACTGCCTATTATAACCCCCAGTTCCCACTCTGTCTGGAAAAGCTAATCCAGAGCTCATCGCCATACACATACAGTGGGGGCCGTTCTCCAGCTGCATCACTTCACTGTGCTGAATTTAAAATGCTACTTTATCACTCATTGCCATAGGATTTCTCCATGTTTCCTCAAAGTTAACTCTTCCATTTACTATAATAATGTATGTTTGCTAATAAAAATAAATTTGTCACCCCTCTTCCATACATTTTTATAACTCTGACTTCTCTGTGCTTTTGGTTTCCACACCATTCTCTCGCAACGGCTAATATTGTGACAACACGGTATAAAATAAAACTTCCATCTGTCTGATTTATAGTTAAATTGTTATTAGATGTCCCAATAGTCCTCATGGTCTCAGAAACGCCAGATATTCTTCACTCACCTTCTGTGCCAGTCATCTTTTCATAAAGCTTTATTACTTCCTTTTGAACTCCCAGTGGCTCTTTTCTGAGGTGCAAAGTCCTAAACTGTTTAAGGTCTCCTCCTCTCTCCTCATTCCATGCCTTTGCTCCCTCTTGTCACCTCTCTCTGGCTCTCTTATACTCAAAGAACTTGCCAGATTATACTGATAATGAGCTCCAGCGTAGATTATTCCTATGATTTTACTGCTCTGTAGGACTATTTTTCATGCTTCCTCGGGGAAATATATCAGAGTTTCTCTTTAGAAATGTGCCTTAATGCTGCCACATGTCTTCATAAATGTGCAGGCAACCTTATACACAAACCCCTGCTTCCCCCACCACTCCCAGAGTTGGGAATTTCATTTTAAAAAAATTAATTACATAATTTTAAATCTAAGATGCTCGTATGTTCCCACTAGATCTCAAGTTGACCCCAAATTTAATTTATATTTTTTTACTTAGTCCTTTTATGTACATTTGCTCCATTTGTATATGAGCTATGCAAGGTTTGTGCCAGGGAGCCTCAAACAGAAACGTGTCCATCCCCTGCAGCAGGGACACCTCTCTTTGCTCAAGGGCTTCTACCAAAGGAAGAGCTCAGAGAGAATCATCACTGGCTCAGGTGTTCACTTCTTTTCAAAACGATGTGTTGATCTGATTCAGTTGCATAAGTTCATCCTGATATCTTTTTAAGCTGTACTCTGGGCTTCTTGTGTTGATATTACTCAGCACAGTGAAGTCAGAGGAGATCAGTTTTTGTGATCTGTCTGAACCTCATCTCTAGCACAGGATAGCAAATTTTTCTCCGTAATTCCTTCACCAAACCACACATGCTGGGAGTGAGTGGTCCTGTTTCTTTTGGGATCTCTGAGCCAGCATAGAATAACTTTGCATTTAACGAAGGAACCAACACTTTCCCTTGCAGCCCGATACACTCCTGTTAAATATTCACCTCAGGTAGAATTTAAATGTTTTAGTCGTCCTTCAAATGAAACTGTAATCAGGGGAGAAAGCAAGAAAGAGGTAAGAGCTCCAAGGCTACTTCCCCTGCAATGCCTCTGCAGCCTGTCTGGAGTAAAATAGAGCCCTCCCTTCACCACCACTGTCCTGCGGGCAGATTGAAAGCTGTTTTCTATTATTTATTATGCAATCACCAGTAATAAAAGTCACTGCTCTTCATGTAGCCACTGCATGAGAGAGAAAGACAGCACAGCACTGGCTCAACCAAGCCCTTTAACAGGCCAGTGGTGACGGCCCACCACCACGTTATGTTCAGAGGAAGAGGTGTCCATTTTGAGATGTGACTGCTAATCCCTTAAAAATGAGAAGTATACAGGCATGCCAGTAAAATAAGGATGGAACTTTCTAACAGTAGCCCAGAAATCACTGCAGTCCTTGTCTGTTTGGCCAGATAAGAAAAAGATTCCCCCTCCTGCTGCAACTGCACTCAGGAGCTCAGAAGACCAGAGTCCCAAGCAGAACCTCTGAGGGCTGCACCCTGTCTCCCCCTGTACCTTTGATGCACACAGATGCTGAACCTGCAGGGAAGCAGTGACCAAGGGCACAGAACAAGTCCCTTGATTTATGGAAAGGTGAGTGGCAGTCTTGAAAGCTGAGGCCCCAGACTATAGAAAGCAACCTGGAATCACTGCTGCTTGGAAGACCTGGGGTTTTCTTTAAAACACAAAAGAAAATCTGAGTCTAGTGATTTATGATAGGATAAAAATACTTCAGACTTCACTAAAGGAAATGTTTAAAGATCAGGATTTAAACGCTGTGAGCCTTTCCTTATTGAAAGTTTTGACAATAAGAAAATTGTATTTGCTTAAGTCATTTTTAGGCCAACAAGGTGACTGATGATGGGGTCTACATAAGCAGATCATTTTAATGTGGAGACATGATAAAAATAGCAGCATAAGTGCTGTATTTGCAATCAACCCATAGCCCAGAATGACATTTGAAGGCTAGAGATCTGAGAAAACATTACTACATCACATCAAAGGAATCAAACTACAGAAAAGCAAGCTATCTGCATTGCAACACTTCTCAGTTCAGGCAATTAATGCTCAGGTAGAAAATTAGGCCTTCTGGTGCAATGTGTTTTAGGCCATTTTCAACCTTTTTCCCCAACAACTACTTCCTACCAATGAGAGAGAGCACAGAGACTGACATTCTGGAGACCTCCCTAAAGGGCCAAATAATACCTGCCTAAACATTTCTTGTTTTATGAAAATTAAGTACTGACAGTATTTCTCCTGCCTTTATATAAAGTCCTAAATTCATATTCCTATTCTACTATGAATTTATTCAAAGGTTACTATGCCACACAATGGACTTCAACCTATTTATTTATTCTTTTTTTCTGTTTTTAAAGACATAACAGGTTTCTCTGTCTGTTTTATTGCTTTCATTGTTAAGAAACTCCTGTCTTTAATAAAGAAGAATGAAACAAAGTCAAGAGAGGAAAAGCAGTTATCTTTTGTAAGGCCCAAGGAAAAACCTCCATTATTTTTCTCCTACTGACAACAAAAGATAATACAATGCTCAGTGAATGCTTCCTCCATCTGTCTGAGAAATCCTGTGCAACACCACTTCCAAAGCTGGCATTTGAGGGCTGCCTTGTGCTTGTTTTGCAACGTCAATATAAAACATTTTTTAAACAAGGGAGAAAGAAGCTGAAGGCATTTTTCGCAGAGCAGAGCAGGTCCTGAGGAAGGGGAGCAGAGCAGCTCCCTACAGGACACCACAGTTAAAAAAAAAAAAAAAAGGCAGATGACAGACTTATTAAAAGTCTTTAGGGGTCACTGCACTGCCAAGAAAAACAATGTTCAGCGAGGAAATATCATTTTCTAACACCTAAAGCCACCACCAAAACCAGAATGCATTCATGTGGAACAGGCACAGGACCTCCCTCCTGAGAAACCAACTCTGCAAATTGTTTTAAAGAAATTTTTATACTGGTGTGAGTGGTAGCTTACGTATAATTTTACTGGCCTAGAACTACCCTTGAAAACGCTTTATTTAGGCAATTACTAGCAAGCATAACAATAAAAGCCATTTCTCACAGTGTAAGCTCAATCACTCTCCCAAGGGCCTGAGGGGCTCATTATACTAGCAAAGCTTCTGGAGTGCACACATGACCAGGCAGCCCTGGCACCGACACAGTTGCTTCCCAGATTTCCAAGAACTGCTCAAATAGCCAGATACAGGATTGTCAGGCTACCTAAAATTTGGAAATCATTGCCAACATTCCTATGCATTTACAAAGAATTCATGAAGACAACATGGAAGTACATATCACATAAAATGTATCAATTAATATTCAACATGAGCCGGAAACAAAACAAACAAACAAAAAAAACCCCAAACGAAACCCAAAAAAGCAGAAAACCCACACATTTGGTAAGAAGGGTGCAAGGAGTGTCCATCATGGCCCTGGAATGACCATCTCTGGCCAGAGAAGGACCAGAAAGGTGGCATGACATTAAGGTTGGAAAAGACCTCTAAGATCACCGAGTTCAACAATTAAAAAACTAAGTTGTAAAAAATCTTCCATTTACCACCCAAAGTACAGATATATCAAAAAGTAAGAATCTTTTTTTTGGGGGGAGACAATTTTTTTTTATCCCTGCACCTCCACCTCTATGCTCTCCAGCATGCCACCACAGAAGTTCAGAAGAACCAGGGCAGTCCCTAAGAAAATCACATCAGCACGGGTCTCTAATTTCCCTGCAGGTCTGTGGTGGGAACTGGAACACTGGCTGAGTGACAGGGAGTGCTGCAGTACAATCACTTCTAAGGCAAGGAACACCTCTGAGTAACCATCACACGTGTGAGATGGCTCCCTCTGTTAGAGCACAGCCACAGCAGAATCAGTCAGCAGTTACTGTCACAAAGCAGTATGGTCACAGATCCTTTGACCACCTGCAATACATCCAGACAAGCACATATTCAAATACCATGAATAATCTCAGCTAAAGAACAACAACCTGGCTTTAAGCCTTTTTTTTTTAAAGAGTGTTCTCCAACTGCAAGCATCACACTTTGCAATTGCACATGAATAACCCTTTTGGATGTAGGAAACAGGAGAAATGCTGATGGTTTCTATGACTGACTCCAGGAGCTGGACAGCCACGAACTCCAAGTCCATTTAAAATCAGTTAAAAATAGAGAAATTCAGTGCCCAAAAGGTACTGCACACTGCACTGCCCAGCCAGTGCAACGGTTCTGCTCAGTGTGGCCAAAAGAGTATTTTAAACCTTCCCTCTCTTACGGCCAGACCCCTGTATGGGAGTTCCCAAGCTGAGACACACCTGGGTCACTGCAGCACACAGCCCCTGTCACTGCTCCTCCTGGGGCTGGAGGCTTTGGGGTTTTTCTTACTGTGACACTGTGAAAAAAAACAATTGACACTTGGGCAGAGACAACCTGAGCTTCTTCATTAGCTCTTTGGTACAGACAAAGCTATGGGCCCTTCTGTGCTTCTGTATTCACTCTGCTGGAAAAGTCCAGTCCTTTTGCAATGTAGACATCTGTGTGGAAATGTTGATGGTGACAGGCCAGTAACTGAGAATGGCAGTGAGAGCCCCGGAGGACTCCATGCCAACCCCTGGCTACAAAAATTCAATCCTGTGGCCCAGCAGTGTGGGCCAGCGCAGTGCCCGGCACCACCAGGCCACGTTATGGCCAGGGAGACACTGCTACAACCTGGCATCACAGGCCAACACAGGTGAGGTCTCACCAAGGAGATGTCCTGACTTTGTAAACAACAACCCAGCAGCAGCAGCTACAGCATTTGCATTACACAGGTGTTGCACTGTGTAAAATGCTGAAGAATAATATCCCTCCTCTTAAAGCAATGTCCTTGCTGTGAGCCAGCAGCCCTGTGGTCCTACAGTTCTGCTCCCAACTCCAAAGCACTCCCAGAGTGCTGGAATACTTGCCAGGAATACATCCACCTACTCCTAGAAAGAACAACAACAAAAAAACCCCTCTTATTGATTTGGGGGTTTTTAATAATGAATGTTTCTAATTAACTACTTATCAGGAGAGAACAGTTTTGTTCTGTGGCTGAGCTAATCAATGTGAAAATTTTCACCAAGTCCTGTGCCTTTCTCTCCTTCAGCCCACAGATAAAGCCCAATTGCATTGTAAAATGAGAAAAAAAACTTCCCTAGCTTCTCTAAGACCATATGATATGTATTTGATAACCTTTTCACCCAAGCTAAAGGAAAAAAGAAATTGAATTTCTAATGAGGGCCATTTCTTTGATGAAAACCACGTCAGAATGAACTTCATAAGCAAAACAGCAAACACAGAGTTCCCATACAATGGTTACAAACGCCTCTTTGCCAACTGGCAGCTTGTACCTGCTCAACACTCCCAAAACTGTTATGTTAGTCCTCCACCAAGGCAGGGACAACCCATACAGCACCTGAACTGGCAGCACAGAAAAGCAGATTTAAACCACTCCCCAAGTCACATCCTCCTACCACCTTGAAAATAAAGCACAAATCCACATACAAGCCCTCATTTTCTGGAAGGAAATACACCAATCCAAGTCACAGAACTATATGCCAATCAATTTATTCTTTCTGCCTATGCAAAGGTAGAAACACCTACACAAGCTGAAAAAAATCCCCAGACCTTGGTGCCTAAGTAATATATTTCAAAACTATCACAGCCAAAAGAACCCACCAAAAACACAAGCACCTAACTTCAGTTCTCCACACAAAGACAACCCAAAAAACCCTCAGCAGAAAGCTATTATGTATGACAACAAAACTGGAGAATTCAGATAAAATTTTCAAGAACAGTCGATTTAGCAAACGGAAATTTCATTAAAGATCTTTATCCTTTGTATTTAGGAAGTTTAAATGTACACAGACCCCAAATAATTCTAGCATTTACAAAACACTACAAGGGTATCAATCGCAAAATTTGTGAATTTCCAGTTGCATATTTTTAAATATTTATCATGCAATTGTTCCTAATAAATTAGAATAAAGTCCATAAATAGGATAAAAAAATATTACTAGATCCCCATTAATTTACATAAATGCACTAAACCCCCCTCCTTATTCACTGTCTTTGTTTAAGGAATTCCAGATGTTAACCCAGGGTCATATGTCTTTCTGCCTCAGTCCAGGGAAAGTGTCCAAGAAGCAGTCACAAAACCCACTGAATAAGTACCTGGGTGTAATTCATACACCAAGTCATGCTAATCTAACTACGGCATCAAAATCATACCAATTTGAGATGAAAAGTGTGTGCAGACACTTAGACTGCCTCAGTCTAGACTGCAGTTCAGCCTGTAAGGTCACAGTTTCAATCATCAGCAGCAAGCACAGAAATACGCACTTATCTGACTGAATTGATTCTAATTAAATCCCCACGTTTGTATGCTGCCAGTACAACAATACTAAATCAGCGTCAATTTATAATTTGCTGGGTTCATTTCCAGTCAGATCTGTTTGCAGCCTGGGCTCACTGTGTGGAGTGCCAGAGAAACACAGGACAGGCAGAGCTTCTCCCTGAGCAGTGCTCACAGCAGCGCTGGAACTGCCACACAGACGACACCCAGAGAAGGGCTGACCCTCGGGAAACCCTAGTGGGCAAGCCCAGGCCTGGACTAACAACCAGCTGCAGACAGACCACAGAGGACAGGCATAAGAGGTCAGTTTTCCCAGGGAGGGAGTCAGCCAGGAGCCTTTTGCAGTGCTCTGCTACACACTGTATTCATAAACAGGCTGGAAAAAGGGGCAAGGAGTGGAGTGAAAGTCTCCTGAGGATAGAAGCTGCTCTGAGAGCAAAGAGAAGGGCTGGCTGAAGATCTGCAAAAAAACCCTCTGAGAGTGAACAATGGGGAAATAAAACAACATATGAAATTCAGTGCAAATAAAGTAGCCATCTGAAGATAAGTGGTCCTTATTTCACATATAGAGTGGTATGCTCCAAACTGATAATTAATACTCATAAAGTCTTGCTGGAGTCACAGCAGATTGATTAAAGCATCAGCTCAAAGCCATTCAACATACGAAAAAATAAAGCTAATGTTAGGAAATGATTAGTAATAAAACCACCATATAAAGCTATAGAATGTCTGCAGCTTAAATCCTGGATGCAGTGCCTGCTCCTTCCTTTCAAGAGGACATAATGGAAGGGAAAATATTTTTTAAAAGGAAACAAGGTTTGAAAACATGAATGAGAGATAATCAATCAGGCTAGGGCTCTTCTGCCTGGAAACAGAGATTGCTGCAGTGACATGCGACAAAACCTGTAAAATCATCAGCTGAACAGAGAAGGTAAATCGCAATCAGTTGTTCACTGTATCCAAACAATAAAACAGCTAAGAGATAGGAAATGAAGCCAGCAGCTGTCAAGTTCAAAAGAAAACAAGCAGAGGTAGTCAGCACCTACAAGATGATTCTGTGCTCTGGAAGGTCTCCCCTGGGATGTGGCAGTGCCTTACATTTAAACAGATGCGAGACACAGGCTAGTTCACAGAAAAATGCATTAAGTGTGAACAAAATAAAAGCAAACAACATCTAACTCTTGACATACTACAGCTGAGGAGAGACAAGAAGGCCATCAGGCAAAGGTTTATATAATATATCCTGACCTTATGCTCTTCTCTTTTTGATCACTGTTAGGACAGAACAGTAGCCTAGATGGTTCCACCTGACCCTATGGCTGTTCTTACACTGCAAAAATTAATTAGGTCTCCAGTACTCCTCAACTCTTCTTTGAACTTATCCCGCTTGCTTACCTGGCAAAAGCTGATCTTCTGGGGAGATGAGGACACAGAGGGGCTGGATTAGTGCTCTGATTATTTAGGAAACTAAAATGGATCAGGCAAACCTCCGGTAAATGCTGAAGGTGGTACAAGACAGGGCAAGAATAGAACCAGCCCTTTAGCATGCTGGCCAGTCATTAGATCAGTTTAAGATGTAACACACACCTCCATGACCAAAATACAGATGGAAAGGAAGCTGCAGATGGCCTCTCTCCTCTGTTTAAACACACAATTCCAGCTCTTGTGGGGGGAAAAAAGTGCCAGTTTCACGTTTTTAATCCATCTGTTAATTACGAAGAGAATCTGGTTGATACGTGACTGCACAGTAAAGGTTACTTCAAAATTAAACACTGCATTCATAACCTCTACTGTTTTTACACTATGTAAAATAAGGAACACCTCTTTGGGGAACTACACCCATTGTAAACAGAGAAACACATCCAAGCCTGGGAAGGACGATAGCCAAATGAAAACAGAGCTGTTTCTTCCATGCTTCATACAGCACCAATTGGATTACTGCAATAAACAGTCTCAGAAGATAAGGGGATATGATCAGATAGAAAAGAGTAAGTGATCAATAAGATCATTAAAAATCCAGCAAGTTCCATTTACAATTTGGAATTTACAAGCACAGAACAAATGAGGTTATTGAAGTCTCTCATCAACTCCGGTTTGCACAGTAGAAGGCACAGTCACCCAGCTCTTTTCCTGGCAGTACCAAATCACAACTGCTCTGCTTAATAACTGCCCTGACTGGACAGAACACTGAGAATTCCCAGGGAAACGCAAGAGAGCATTTTATTATTCCTCCCAAACCACATTCACATGAAAATTAGACCACTGAGAAGCACTGAAACACCTCTCAGGAACACTGTCTTCGACATTACACAGGGAAACAGCGGCAAACCCCTCCTCTGCTCTCACAGAACCATCATGGGTTAAACCAGGCCGTAATAATCACAGCCACAAACAGCCCAAGCCAGCCCTGCACAGTGCCCAATGTGGGCTTAGGCAGCACAGACATACTGACTTGTATCCAAGGCACAGCTGACATGATGAGCACAAGAAAACCCTGCTCAGGGGGGGCTAAGGTGTTAGCACTGCCTACAGAAACAAAACTGAGGGTTTGGCTTCACCATTTTCCAGGAAGCAACAGTGCTGGCAATCCAACTGAGCTATTGTTTGTGAGAAAGACAATTAAGTAATTAAAAATTAAAATCTCCAGTCTCTTACACATGAAAACCAACCCCCAAAAAACTACAAATGAATTGCTTTCTCCTTTTTTATTTTTGTACTTAGACTATACTATGACTGCAATTTTTTGTGGTTCTTACTGAAATAGCTATATATTACTACTTTGCTGTAATGTTTACCTTGAGCATAAAACAGAGGAATGTTTAAGAAAAAATGTCCCAGAAATATCTTCAAACAATTTTTCTAGTACATCTTTAAGGAACCAAAATACATGTCGTACGTAATAAGGCCTCTGAAATCTAAATGTACCACCACACTTACCAATGACAAACACTGATGACTGTGTCATACATGAACAATGTGAAATATGAGCTGCAAACAGAAGCAGTGGAGGGTTTCTGAAGGTGATCAGAGACCAGGAAAATGCAAATCAAACATGTTTGCTCATTTCAATTAATTTTTAACCTCAGATACAAAATGAGTAGCTAGGAATATAATTACAGCCTCCAATAATTCTGCTTCCAGAAGTTGTTTAATTTTAATTGTATAGCATTGTTTAGTTTTCACTGTGTAACATTTCCAGCTTCTACACTTGCAAACATCTCGCTACAAGCCAAATACAGCCCACACCAAGCTGCTGCCCTCAAGACAAGTTTCCGTGCCTTGCGTGACACACACAAGCTAAGTTTCAAAATCCCAAACAAATAAATGAAATTGGAACAATCACTGTCAGATCTGAGATCCCTCCACAATCCCCAATCCAGTGGCCAACAATCCAGACGAATCCTAGCAATCGTCTTGCTCCTTCAGGGGTCTACCCCCAGTTCTCTAAGACAGACATCTAGTAAGCTCTGCCCCCCAAGCCCAAGTAAATTACTGCACTAGAAAACATCCACACTAATTTTAAACCCAGCTCTTTGACTTTAAATCACCTTTTCACTTTTCACCACAGACTGATACACTGGTTCTAAACATAGTTTGACAGGCTCCAGAACTTGGAAGACTGTTGTTTCCACACGTAAGGCAAGGCAGAAGCTAAAGCAATAAGCCCCCAAGTCCTCCTCAACACAGGAGACTCATGAGCATGCCTGGCACAGGTAGCAGAAGCAGATTCCTCATAGAACCAAGAAACGGGTTGGGAGGGACCTTAAAGCTCAGCCACTTCCAACCCCCTGCAGGGACACCTTCCACTACACCAGGTTGCTCCAAGACCTATCCAACTTGGCCTGGAACACTTCCAGGGATGGGGTATTCTTCTCCACTTGTAACCCCCATCTTCTCATCACCTCAGTATTCAAGTACAAAAGCTCTTCTGGGTTTCCCAGATGCAATTTCTCCTGATCCTTACCTGACCTTTCCTATTCTCTGGAGCAAACACGAGTGTGACAAAGTCACCCAAGTCGTGCTCCAAGTTCACAGTGATTCACAGGCTGTGATCACACACGGGTTCCAGCTTCCTTTCACTTGGGAGCAACCAAAGCACGGGTCAGACACCAGGCTTCCAGTGTCCGCGGGACCCCCGAGGCACTGCCACCAGTCCTCGGCTCCAGCCCTGCCGGGAGCCAGGGCAGGGCTCACGGCCTCACCTGCTCTGCAGTATCCCGTGTTCCGCACAGCACTTCATAACCATGGATTGTAAGGCAGCAGAACCACCTCATTTTGCTATAATGTTTTAAATTGTAGCTTAATTGTAGCTCCTTGTGACATTAAATACAAAATAGAAAAAAAGACATTAATCTAATGTGATGACTCAAGTCAACAAATTTTTTACAAGCTATTCCTTTCCCATTCATGTTCCGACAAGGCTGGGCCAAAATAAAGAAAAACACCGCGTTTTCGTTGTCCAAACTAAATAATATAAACGAGAATTTCGAGATGTGAATACCAGGAAGGAAAGCTAGAGATGAGAGCAAGCAGAGCGCTATTTACGTGGAGGGACCGCAATAAACCCGGGCACTCCCGAGGCGTCGCTCTCGCTCCCCAGCGGAGCGCGGAGCGACGAGGGGTCATTTCCCAGCGCGGGGGCAGCGGGTCTCTCCGCTGCCGCCTCCCTCTGCG
>VXAY01003088.1:83342-95562 GCA_013399855.1 Oxyruncus cristatus | reverse complement strand
CGCCGCTCCCTGCCCGCCGCGACACCGCCCGCGCTGCGCCTGCGCGGGGCCGCCCTGCGCGGGGGGCGGCACCGCAGGCAGCATGGCACCGCCCTCCGCCGTGAGGGACGCGGGCAGGGAGGGAAGGCGGGCGCACGGCTGGTGGGGGTCGCCTCGTCTCGCTGACCCCCCCCGGTGCTGTCCTTCTGTCCCCGCTCGGGGATCGCACCCCCACAGCACAGCAAGCTCGGTGCCTGCCCCGCATCTCGGGCTGCGCCCCGCGGAAGGCGTGTGCGATCCTCCGTCTCCTGCTGCCTTTTCCCCCTCTCCCGGAACGCCTCCAAGGGGAAACGCTCACTTTCCGGGGTCGTGTAGCACCCCCAGCGCCTCTCGCCTCGTCCCCGGTGGTGCCCTGACCCAAACATTTAAAGACAAGGTACTACCCAGATTTACGCCGTACCCTAGTTTCTGGTGCCACCATGTGGTCCTTCGAAACGCTTCTACCTCAGCGGCTGGTGCTGAACGCTGGAGTAGGCGACGCAGAGCTGAGGTATGTGTAGTAAATCATTCCCGAGCATGTCCCGGGGAGGGTCGGGCTCTTCTCCCCGGGAACAAGTGATAGGATGAGAGGAAAGGGCCTCAAGTTGTGCCACGAGATGTTTAAATGGGATATTAGGGAAAATTTCCTCACGAAAAGGGTGGTCAGGCATTGAAACAGACTACCCAGGGCAATGCTGGAGTCACCATCCCTGGAAGTGTTCAGAAAATGTGTGGATGTGGCACTTGGGTGTTAAGGAAACTTCCCAGTCTGACCATTCCATTCCCGGGACTCCCTGGCAGTCGCTCTCCCACCACCAGTGACTTGACCTGCGGGACTGAAGCCCTTTGCAGCGGCGGCTCCCGTGACTGGCGGGTCCCGCTTGACTCCCGGCACACCCCACTCACAGTCACACCAGGGCTCCCAAGGAGAGTCTCAGCTGTCTCGTTCCACAAAGCAATTTATTGATGGCACAGTAACACAGGAACACCTGGAGCTGGTGCCTCCAAGGAGGGACCCCCAACAGAAGACCCCTGGGCTTTTCTCCCCTCAGAGTCCACGTGTGTGCAAATCTCAGCTCTTCCTCCCTAGTCCTCAGCTCGTGCTGTGTCTCTGAGTGTCCAGGCTGGGCCACAGGTCCCCCTCCCTTTGTTATGCACAGGGGCGGCAGTTCCTCTTGCCTGAGGCTCCCTTCAGGCAGAGCTCAGTCTGCAGCACCCCGAGCCACCTGCACCAAACAGACTCCTCAAACATGAGGACATGGTTCAGTGGTGGCCTTGGCAGTGCTGCAATAATGATTGGACTTGATGGTCTCAGAGGACTTTTCCAGCTTTAGTGATTCTATGTTATTTCACCTGGGCATGTGCTGCAGAACAGCAGTCCAGGACCCTGTGAAAGGCAGCAGCATTTGCCCTAACACCACATCCTCCCCATGTGCTTTTAACTGACAGGTGTCCTTTTTTTCTGCAATTCTCACAGAGAGTGTGAGTTTCTATTTTTCCCAGAGCAGACATTAAAGAAAAGCAGTGCTGCTGGCAGTGACATACAAAGCCTTACACTGTGGTGTTGAGCATCCAGTGCAGCAAAAACCATGATGTGATGGCTCTCTGGCTGTAAAGGCAGTCAGGGCTGGGGCTCCTCAATGCTTTTTGCAGTCACTCAGACTGGGTACGTGAGTCAGTCTAGGAGATCAGTGGCAATGAAGCAACCACTCCCTCCATCCAGGTCTGTAGTTCAAAATACTAAGACAATCTTGAAACAGTATTGTATTTTAATTCAATTAATTATTTTTCAAGCTTTATAGAAAAATGAATTGTTCACTACCAAGTGATAAAACTGTCTTAAGCCAACTTAAATCTCACCCATCACTTGCTCAAATGTGCACATTTAGTACAGCTAAAGGGCGTGTTTGCATTCAGAGGAAAGCTGTATTTGGAAAATAACAGCTAGAATTCAGTCTGTCTCTGTTAGCCTCTCTTCTGCCTAATCCACATCATATTTTTCAAAGTACTGTTGTTTTTTGTTGCAATCAGAGATGCTCCAACATCTTCTCTGCACATTTGCATTCAGCACTCTCTGAAGGAGAGTGTTTGCCAGAGGTATCAGCTTTGACAAAACACAGTCTCTATCAAAGCATATAACTGGGCTGGAAGGCTGCTGGGACTGGTCTCAGTCTGCAAGGAGTTAAAACTCTAATATTTCTACCTCTGACAGCTTTTGTGACAGCACAGAAAGAAGCATGCAGCATATATGCTGCTGCACTGCAAGGTGAGGGGAGCAAATTCTGTTGATTTTTCCACAGGAGACTCATTTGATTGTTGAGGGCTGTCCTGGTTGATGGATGGCTTGTTTCCAGGGACAGCAGGGATCAGGTGACAGCCGTGAAGAACCCAGGGCTGGTCCTGAGCAGGCACCTCTGTCTTCTGTTACAGTAGTCAGGGGAACAGTGGACCACAAGCTTAACTCTGCCATCCCTACATCCACAGGCCTCACCACGTTTGTGCAAATCTCCTGGACCAGTGGGGTTGATTTCCCAGGTCTTTGCAGTTTCATGCAGAGAGCAAAGCTGCCCCAGCAGCTGGATCTGGTCTCCTGCAGCTCTGCCTCGACAGGATGGGGCTCTCCTGCTCTCCAGCATATTCCCAGGCTACACAGGTGATGACTGTCCCCTTCAGTCCCAGCCAGGATATGGAGCAGCTGCCACCCAAAGGGTGCTTGGGGAATGACAGGCCTGTAAGGTGGGCTGTGCAAGAAGACCCAGTGCAAGGGCTTGTGTTGCCAAAGCAGTGGCTGCTCACGTCCAGAAAGCTCCCTGCACAGTGTGCCTTGGCTCAAAGAGCTCCTGCAAAAGGCTGCTCCTCCCCATAAGATGGAGCACTGTAACATGGGGGCGGGGGGCAAAGCTGCTTTCCACAAACCTCATTGCTTTGTATCATGGCCCATGGATCATTTGTGTATTTCTGGGACTTTCATGGAGGTGGAAGAGTTGAAAGGAGCACTCTGCTTGTTTTGTTGTTATGTTGAAAACACCTTCTGCACTGTCACCGCACATCCTTCATGTTGACCATTTACTGAGGAGTCTGTGGGGCAGTGCAGCTCATGGTGCAAAAAGGGCCAGGCTGAGCTCAGCTGCTCAGTGTTCTCAAGGGAGGGAACTCCTTGTGTAGGCTGGTTTGTGGTTGAGGGGCACAGGCCAGCTGTGAAGGGCCCGTACACCCACCCAGCAGCCACACACAAAAGGCTCTTCTGCTCTTTTTCAGCAATACCCCATTTCTGCCCAAGCTTGGCCCTTCTCCAGGCACAGCAGCAGGGAGCGCTGGCTCTGTTTGTGCAGGTAGGGCTGGCTCCTGTCCTCCTGCCTAGAAAACAGACTGCATCAGGTTCCTTCTTCCTCTACAAACCCTTGCCTTTCCATCAGTGTTTACTTGTTTAGTAGTTGCTATATCTGTGTTCACTTCCTAGTAACTATAAATAGAAACTAAAGCAATGAAAGCTCAACATGCCTGAAAGTACAGCTACACATTAGAGATGTGCAGTGGAAGGATTTTTTCACATGTCATTTTCTGAAAAAGCTCTAAATGGGATAATGCCATCAGGGCTACAGTAAAAGGGAAGGAAATCTTTGCAAGACACCTATGGTATTATCTTGGTGCAGAAGAGCAGGCTGAAGAAGTAGCCAAAATACCCAGATTAAAGGTATACATATAAATGTGCATAAATGAATGGTTAAGATGACAGATATGTTATCTATGATATATGTTAATGATATATGACATATACATTATGTGTAAGATATATAGCAAATTGATTTAATATGGATATAGATTTAACTGAAGGCGTGATCTTGGAGACTGAGTAGTTTGGGATGGAGCTTTGGACTGGAAATATGCTCAGTGTTTGTAAAATAATTAGTGAATTAAAACATGAATGATAGAAGACATCCTCTAAGAAAATGCATGGTGCAGTGTGATAAGGAGCTGATGAAATGCTTATAAAACAGAGCTCTACCTTAGATACCGTCTCCTGAAGCTCGGTCACAGCATAGCCACAGCACAAAACTTGCTTCTCTGCAGGAGACCTGTGTGACAAATCTTGTGCCTTATCCACTGGGCAGAAAAAGTCCTGTTCCTCACAGGGCTCGCAGGGACTCTAAAGCAGCAGCAGTGGTGTCTTTCTGGACAGGCAGGGTGGCATGAAGCTCCCCGGCTCTCTGCCTAGCTGGGCTGGGGGAGAGGCAGACCCCAGGAGGAGCAGGATGGGATGGACAAGGGTAGGATGAAAAACTTCTTTGTGAGGCCCAAAGTCAAGATAACTCCCATGTCTGTCTGCTTGCTGTCCAAAGGCAGGGAGGTTCAAGCCTAGAAAAAATCCAAAAGGTTTTTGAGAAGGCAGCTGAAGCCTTGCTGCCATTGCTGTTTACTCCAAAATAGCTTCAGGCTATTCCCTGGCTGAGATTTTTTTTTACGGTGAATGAATCAGCCAGAAAATCTGTTTCAAACTGAAGTAAGTTGAAGAAATCCTGAGACAAATTGCTCATAAGAAGAAATTGCTCGCACTAGGTCATACTCGCTCCTGTGTTGTAGACTAAACAAACATTAGTCATCTACCTACTTATGTAACTACAGAATGAAATGCCCTTGATATGAGAGGAATGGGACATGGCAGATGCCATTCTGCTTTTTGAAAGGGATTTGGGGAACTACAGACCACTCAGTTTACTGGCTCTATCAGGCAAATGTATGGAAGCTATTCCAGAGAATGTGATTGATAGAAATACGGAAAAAAATCTGGTAAAAATAGTGATGAGTCATTTTATAGCGGAGAAAGTGCTTCAGTGGCAAAGCAAAAAGGTTTCAGGTCCCCAGCAAGTGAGGGCAGGGGTCCATCTGGGTGCCAGGGGACAGCAGAGCACCTGGCTGTGGAGGCCAGGGCCAAACCCTGTCCCCTCTGCCAGACCAGGCGGCTGCTCCCTGTCTCTGTGCCCACTGCCCACTCCACAAAAGCGATGGGTGGTGGCACGCCAGGGTGCCCTCCCTGTGCTGCTGGGGAGCAGTGTGAGGGGGCTGAGGTGGGGTGCGTGGGGTGATGCCCCCCTGCCTGCAGCTCTCAGTGCCAAGTCATGGGATGGGGAGAAACCAGTGACTCCTGACCAAACTGTCTCAGATGAGATTTGAAAATGAGCCATGAATTTTGATACTGCATTTTTACTTCCCCAGTCTCAGTCGAGTTTACGTACTATCTCATGCCAGATGCTGCTGCCTGCAGTGTAAACCACAACAGGGCTTCTCGGAGAGTGTAAGTAGTAGACCAGCATTAATAGCCCCATTAGTGGATGGATGACCATCTCTAGCATGTAAAAAGGCCTTACAACAAAACAAACCTTTCCTTTTTGTTCTTTGAATGCCAGTGGTCTTCGTCTGACTTTGCTCTTTGAGAGCTGTGGTTCCAATCCTGGAGGAAGAGTGCTGGCTGAGTGCTGCTGACTTCTACCTGATCAGCCAGGCTCATGTTTGACAGCACAGCAGCACATCCTTTTGGGTCACAGGGGAAGAAAACACAGCACACACAGGCTGCTACTGCAAAGTGGTGACCACAAGCACTTTTAAGCTTGAGTGACAGCTGTGGGCAAAGGGAACCCCCCACCCGATGCTGACCCCATATTTCTGTTTCTAATCCCCTGGCCTTTTTTCTCCCAACACCTGAGGTCTTTTCCTGTAATCCCTTTGGGGTTATTGCTCCCGCATACATGCTCCTGGAAATTTGGTGTTTAGTTTTGGCTTTCCATTTCTGTGGGCTGCATGCCTGTTTTGCACAGCACAGATACCAAAGGCTGCCCCAGTACCTGCGACAGGTCACCAGCTGGCTTGGAGCCATGTGTGGACACCTCCTGGTCAGCCATGGGCCTGTCCCTGAGTCCCAGCCAGCTGCAGGTTGTGTGCAGCCCATGGGATCAGGACTGCCCAGCAGACCCGCTCACTGCAGTCCCTGAGCTTGCCTTTTTCTCTTGTTTCATTTTCTGTTTGCAGTTAAATTTTAATTATTAAGTTAATGTCTTATTACACAAGCTTTTCTGGAATCATTAGATTCTCATAAAAAACAATCACAGAACAATCACAGGGTTGGAAAGGACCTTAAAGCTCATCCCATTCCATCCCCCTGCCATGCTCAGGGACACCTTCCGCTGTCCCAGGTTGCTCCAAGCCCCGTCCAACCTGGCCCTGGACACTTCTAGGGCTGGGGCAGCCACAGATTCCCTGGGCACCTGATACACCTGACATGTTCTGCAAATAAATTAAAAAAAAAAATATATGGAAGTGCACCTGTGCAAATGTGAAAAATATATATTTGTATACTATATTTGTACACATTTTTACAGCTTCCCATATGTAGAGATAGATGTATATAAATATCTGTCTGTCTAGCAGGTCATGTAAGTGCCACCCTAGAGCTGCTCAGCCAGTGGCCTCTGCCACCCACCCCGGGCTTGTGCTCACTGCTGTGCTCGGTACAGCCCCCAGGAGAAAGGTGCTCTGGCTTTGGGAGGAGACAAATAAAATACCCATTACTGGAGGGACTGTGAGAAGGAAATGGGGAATAGCAGGGACAGCCTTATGTCCCTGCTGTTGTGGTCTTTAGGGTCTTCCTAAGGATACTGTAATTTGCAGTTTACATCAGTAAGCTTTTCAGTTAGTAAGAAGATCCTTATATACACAGTCATTACAACAATCAGCAATACAAGAGTAGCAATAAGTAAAAAACTTGTGTGTGGGAGTAGTTCTGTAACAGCAGTTCTTGGAGCTAAATCCACAAAGGTGTCCCACCATCGGGCAGCAGCAGGAGCCGCTTGCCTTGTGGCACAGATGAGGTGCTGATTCTGAGGTAACACTTGTACTTCTACAGCATCTCATGGCACACATCTACATCAACAACAGAATGTTGCTATTCTACATCACACTGCTGTTCTGCTTTTATCAATGACTGTACGTCATCTTCTAAATTTCTTGTGAACCACAGAGTGCTGTTGTGGAAGCCACCTTCTCCTGGTCCAAGGAGGGCTCGTGTTCAGGCTGCACATAAGGAGTGCTTAGCAGACGCTGAGTCAGGTGTGATATATGGAATTGCCCGATGCTCTCTGTCATTGAGGATGTGTTCAGATGAGATTTATTTTATAAACTAGATAAACCAATTAAAGCTCCCACAACATTAGAAAACAGATTCGTACTCTCAAGTGGAATTGGAGCTCCCTGACTGGAAGAATTCCCAAGATTTCAGAGGGGTAACCCAGAATGCACAATCCCTCACGCAATGAGGACTCTCAGCCTCGAGGACTTTCCTCAGGGGGGAACCCCTGTCTGCTGACTCTCAGCTCCGAGGAGGAGCAGCTCCACTGAGCCCCACTGGGGCTCGGTCTGTAGCCCCATTGAATGTGATCTGTGGTCAGATACAGTCACGTTACCCCTCACTGACCGGGGTCTGACCTCCTGCCCCAGCACAGCCACCACGCTGTGTGACGGGGCTGGTCACGCTGGCCAGCGGGACATGGCAGGGGTGGTGGCAGCTCACCGGCCGGAGGGGCTGTTCCTTGCTGGGACGGGTGCACTGCCACACCCTCACACAAACATGGCACTCAGGAACTGGGGGAGCACTACAAACCCCAGTGTGGTCTATGGGAGTGACACAAAGTCAACCATGCCAGCTGGTGACAATTGTCACCTTATCTGATAAAGCTGTTGAGGTACATGTGATGGAAGGGTTAACTGCTGGATTACAGCAGTGAGAAGGGACATGAGCAGGGTGTCCTGAGGACAAGGTGGACCCAAAGTTCCAAAGATGTTTAGATACTAAAGTCAGCTGATCCAGTGCAGATAGAAACAAAGGGAGGCCAATCCCCGTTATCTCAGGAAGCAAGGAGAGGTATAAGACCAGTAACTGAAGATTTTCTGAAAAAAGTGATTTCAATTCTTCATGAGTATCCTGTAATATTCCTGCCTTGCCTGTTCAAAAACCTAAACTAGGCCTGGATGGAAAAATAGTTCATAGATTTATCCAAGACTTGCAAGCAATTAATGAATGGGTAACTGTACTGCAGCCAGTAGTTCCTGATCTGTCAACAGTGATAACCATGATGCCTTGGCTAATTCCAAGTGATTTACAGCAGCTGATTTGTGTGCAGCCTTTGTCCTGTTCTGGTGCATCTGGAATCTCTGTATATTTTTGCTTTCACCTGGGAAAGGAAACAATCAACATGGACTAGATTCCAACATACCTGGTGGTCATGTTATGTGTGGTCCACACAAAAGAAATGTAGAGCTGCCATTTCAGAGGTTCAGCTGTGCCTAATTGTGCCTGATTATCCCCCTGCTTCAAAGGTCTTTGCTATGCACAGCACAACCACCATCGCCCCCTTTCCCGCTTGGTGCAGCCTGATGTTATGGCCCTGTGAGCCACTCCGAGATCCGTGCCCCACAGCTCAGTGATGTGCAAACCCCACCATGCAGTCCTCTGTGCCACAGAGGAGCTTTGGAGTGGCCAGAGGGCAGGAGTATCCAGCACTTCACGTGGGCTGATACACAACACCCAGCAAATGAAAGCTTTGGTGAATCCTGGGTGAGGCTCCACACAGATCCTGCATGAGGCCAAGAGAAATAAATCCATAAATCCTGGGGGACATGGGGAGGGGTGTCTGCTTGTCCTTCCAAGATGACAGTCTTGGTCCATGTGCCACAGTTGCTGCAGGGATGGATCTTCCCTACCAAGGGCCAGCAGACTGCAGGTGGGCAGGCAGCTGGGAGGGGGACACAGCCAGGACAGCTGACCAGAGGGGTACTCCAGACCATATGTTGTCACGATCAGCAAGAAAAGCTGAAGGAAACAAGCTGGTGAAGCCCAATGGTTGTTGGGCTGAAGTGAACTTAACAGGGGACAAGTGGCAGAAGCCACCTTTGGCAACCAGCCCAGAGACCCATGTATCATTGGCACAGACTACTTCAGGGGAGAGTAATTCAAGGACCCAAAAGGGCACTGCAGGGCCTTTGCTGTAGCTGCTGTGGGCACAGAGAAAATTAAGCAGCCATCTCCCTTGCCTGGCCTCTTGGAGGATGCCTTTCTTGTGGGGTTGCTGCAAGGCTGAAGAACAGGAGGTGCTGATGACTCATTCAGTGGTGCACTGGGGGCAATACCCTGCTGTCTGACACTCCCCGGTTCCCATCCATGAGCTGATTCGTGTCTGTGATCAGCAGATCCCGCTCACAATTTAACTGCCCCATGTGGGCACTGTGAAAGTCTGAGAGAGGGGGGAGCTCACGGTGGGCCATCACGACCTGAACAAGTGTCACTGTACCAGCTGTGGTGGAGCCCCAGCACAAACTGGAGTCCAAGCAGCCCAGTGGTGCCACAGCTGACATTGCCCATGTGTTTTTCTCAGTCCCTGTGGCAGCAGCGTGCAAACCACTGTTCGCTGTTATGGGGAGGGGTGTCCAATGCACCTGGAATCGACTGTCCCGGCTGGGGAAGCACCACCTTCCCATTTGCCATGGACTGAGTCAGGCTGCACTGGAACAGGGTGGTGCCCTGAATGTCTGCAGCACATCAATCACATCATGGTTACAGATGCAGAATAAGGGCTGAGACCACCTCTCCTCAAGACTTTGGTGAGGGGACTTCTAGTCTGAAACCAAAGGAATCCAACAGTGTCCAGGAGCAGAGAGTCCTTGACCCTGGCTGGGAGGCTGAAAGGGACAACCAGATTTACTACACTATGTGGATCCAATGGCCTGGTCCATGGAGTTCAGGGCTGGTGGGGGACAGATGCAGGGTGTGCTCTAATGCCATTGGGGTGCAAGACCTGCTCTTCTTCGGTCAGCGCTTGCGTGGGTCACCAGACCCACAGTGCCCAGCAGTGTCCTGTCAGGATCTGTGTGGGTGCTGGGCATGGGGATCTTCCAGTGTGCTCCAGGAGCAGTCCTGCTGCAGCTTGGCTTTGAAGAGGGAAGAAAGAGACGGTGATCTTAGTTTTTTTATGCATAAATACAGGTAACATGACAATGGTAAGGTGCATGAGCCCTGTGATAATCCATGAGAATCCACAGAGGCTGAGCTGCAGCTGGCAGCCCTGAGGCCACTCTCAGTGGTTTTGAAGTCACGAACAGCAAACACACATGGAAAGGGTGCTCTCCATGGGCTGCTGCAGGTCAAGTCCAACTTCCCTTCCTCTGCTGCTGTCAAGCTTGATGTAGGAGACTGGAAGGAGTGTTTGCTCCTCTGATCTAGCAGGCAAGGGGCTGAGAGGAAGATGGGCTGGGCAAACGGACTGTGGTTGGGGGGACTCAGCTCTGCAGAGTATCACTTCCCTGCACACAGGGCTGTTGGCTCTGAGCCTCTGCTTGTGCACCAAATGCCCCTTCCAGTCAGTCCTCTCTGTCCATGCTGCATTGCAGCACCCCAGCAGCCCCACTAACACCCAGAGCCCATATTTTTTAATTAGGCATCAGAGATTCATGGTATTATGAAGGGTTGTGTCCTGCAAGGGCCCTCCTCACCCTTCAGGGGCGGAACAAACAGGAGGACCAGACTTAGAGTAAAAGCATTGAGTAACTCTTCATTGTAAAACTCATATCCCTTGCTGTCAGCAGCCTCCGTGCGCAGGACATGCTGAACATGGGTCTTACTGTAGGACAGGGATACAGTTTGCACTGTGATATGTGGTGTTCCTTCAATGGATGGCAATAGAAGGGGTTGGAGATCTCTTTGCAGGCTGCTGTTTGTTTGGGTTGATATCCTCCTGTTGCACTGAACAAGGAGCAGCACAGGTGAATGTTGCAGAAAGGGCCTGGAGACCTGGCCCCTGTGGAACAGCTCCTAAGGGTTCTGTGAGCCCAGGCTGGCCTTCCAAGCAGCGCAGCTGAGGCTTGCAGAGATCAGACAGCCCTGCAGACCGGTGAGCAGCGTGTCCCATGGGGACACAGGCAGGTGCCTGCTGCCACTCCCCAGCTTGGCTGGAGCCAGGGAAAGCGGCCCATTGCCAGGGGGCTTGTCTAGGGACACCAAGCCCTCACACCGTCCCTGAACAGTGCTGGGCTGTGGGGGCCAGGCACTGCTCCCCACAGAGACCTCGGGCTGCCTTTGCCACTGGCTGTGTGTCACAGAATCAGAGTTGGAAAGGACATTTTAAAGGCCATCTAGTCCAAGCCCCCTGCCATGGGCAAGGACACCTTCCAGCAGACCAGGTTGCTCCAAACCCCGTCCAACCTGACCTTGGACACTTCCAGGGATGGGCCAGCCACAGCTTCTCTGGGAAAACTGTGTTTTACACCCTCACAGCAGAAAAATACCCAATGTAACTCTGCCCTCTATCATTATGAAGCCATTCCCCCTTGTCCTGTCCCTCCAGTCCCTTGTCCCCAGTCCCTCTCCAGCTCTCTCGGAACCCCTTTAGGCACTGGAAGGTGCTTTGAGGTCTCCCTGGAGGCTTCTCTTCTCCAGCTCTGGCTCCAGAGCAGAGGGGCTCCATGGCCTCCTCTGGACTCGCTCCAGCAGCTCCACGTCCCTGTGATGTTGTTCCCAGGGCTGGAGGCAACTAAGCAGGTGGGTCTCACCCGAGCGGGCGGAGAGGCACAATCCTCCCTTGCTGTCTGAGCCCGGGTCACCCACAGCGCCGGGCTCCCCCAGCACTGCTGGCACCCGCAGACTTCAGTCGCTACCAAGCGCCAGAGGAGCGCAAGGGGGACCGGGATAGGAATAAAGCCGCTGGGAGGGCGAGACGGGGCAGGGCCCGGGGACTCAGAGCGGGAGCTGTGCCCGCCCCGGCCCTCAGGGCAGGGCAGCCTCAGCCGTGCGGGCCAAGCGGCACCGGCTGCCCCCAGCTCCGGTCGCTGCCCGCAGGGCTCGAGCTGAACGGGCCCGGCTCTGTTTCTGGGGCGGCAGCGGCTCCTCGGTCCGAGGGTCCCGGGTTGGCCCGGCCAAGGCCCGGGGGAGCCGCGGGTGGGGAGGGCGCGGCCCTTTAAGAGGGAGCACAGGACAGCGGCGACAGCGGCCCCGGTCGCCTGGCGCATGCGCATGTCCTGACCCCGCGACTTATTCGGTGCCGCCGGGGCGGGGAGTCGCGCTGTAGCGCGGTCGCGCGTGCGCGGGGCGCGGTCCCCCCGTGCGCTTTGTGGCGCTGCCGGAAGCGGGCGGGGGCCGAGCGCAGCGACTGGCGCTCCCGGT
>VXAY01003088.1:824-83069 GCA_013399855.1 Oxyruncus cristatus | reverse complement strand
CAGGGACCCCCGCGGCCCTGAGCCCTCCGCGGCCGTGCCCCCGCCCCGGGAGCGCCGGGAGGTGACACCGCGCCCTTCTCCGTGCGGGCCTTGCGTGCGGGGCCAGGCCTAAGGCAGCGAAAAGTTTGTGTCGCTGTTCCCCCGCAGGCTCCGACCACGGCCCGGGGGTGCCGAGCGTGCCCGGCATGGGCCGGGCCTCCCGGGCTCTGCCGGGGCTCTGCTCCGCTCGCCTCGCTCGGTCTCCGGGGCCTGCGGGCGTTAATTGCTATTTATTTGGCGAGCAGTGGATGCAGCGAGGCTTCTCCCCAGGCCAGGGGTGCTGTGGCTGCGGGAGAGTCCTTCCTTCTTGGGCAATTTGTAGAGTCCTACGAGAAACTGGACTGAGGAAAAAGTGAAATTGTCAAATAAACTGTTGAGTAAAAATTATTCTCAGTCCGAGTCAGGCAAATGCATTGTTCATGGTGTAGTTTGTTACGTGGGTTTTGGCAGAAGTGAGGGGTGTGAAAACTTATTCAATTCTCAGATGACCTGCCTGAAAGATAACTTTCTCGACCCTACTGTTAAAAACAAGTGATGGTGAGAAGCCCAGTAGCGATGATTCGTGAGTAACAAAGTTTGAAAACAGAGTAACAGCCAAAACATACAAAACTGACTGATGTTTTTGCTTTCCTGTTCTGCTAATCTTCAGCTATTAGAGTGTGCAGCTTCTGGGCAGTGGCCTTGCCCTGGCAGGTGCCCTGCTCGCTGCCTTGGCGAGGCTGGTGCCCAGCAGTGTTCCTGGGAACCTGGAGGGGGTGATGGGGACAGCGAGACCCCAGCCCTGTGGCTTAAACGGCACCTTGTGTTTGAGACCCAGCCTTCCCTGTGATACAGTCATGTGTTAATTTGTGCTACAATAAGGCAATAAAATCTGACAAATTCATCTTCCCTGAGCAAGTGTAGTTGGCATTCTCTTCTCTTATGCGCAATAGCTCTGTGGCTGAATGGCCTGGGAAAGGATCATATGAGTTCCTGTTTTTTCCGTGCTTGATCTCTTCCTGCCTGACCTTTTTTTCATCTAATAGTAATCCTGACATGCATATTCACTTATCTTTTAACAAAATACTTACAATGCCAACTTTCTGCTAGTCTTTCTCTCTGATAGGTGTTCTGTTTGGCTCCAGCCATTTTTATTTTTTTGCCTGCTCCCTGCCTGTTATCCTTAACACACAGTGTCTGTCTTGGGCAGAGCAGGCCTGTTGGGTGGCTCCAGCAAGGGATTGTGCTTTGTCTGTCCTGGTGGGCTTAATACCAGAGGTGCTGAGATGGGCTCAGCTACATCTAAGTCACTTTCTCCAATATGAACTTGCAGAGTGGTGGGACTAGTGGGCACATGGCAGATGTCCATTCTCAGGATGTCAGGGGCCTGAGGAAATTTGCTCATAAACCTCCCTGGTGTGTACTTTGGGGAAGGCAGGTTGTGGCAGGATGGCTTTTTGGCAAGAATTGTTGCCTCTCTAGAGCAGATGTTGGTACTGTTGGATAGGAGAGGTCGTGTTAAACACGAATTTCTTGCTTTCTGGGAAATACTTACAAAGCGTATCTAATATGACAGAACTTTGATGTAGACCCTTTGTGTGGATGCTTCTCTGGTTTAGGTTCAATTAGGCCTTCAGCCTTCCTTGGGTATCTCTGCTGATGGTCTTTCCATCTACTGTGCTACTGACCACTGCCTCTGCTCTACCTTTTTGGTTCCACTAAACCCCAGTACAGATCCACTTTTGGGACAGCTTGTCCTTGTGCTTTAAATTCTTTTGCATTGCGGGCAAGCTCTTCACTATACATGTGAAGCTGCTGAGCCTGAAGGACTAAATGTTCCCATTTGCCCCCAGCACTGCCCTCCCTCAGCACACGATTTCTGAGGAGCTGCTACCATACACAGGGATTGATTCCCTGACCTCTCCCCTGCACACGCTCCAAACACCCCATCTCTTCTTAGGCTCTGACCTGCTGCCCCTTTGTTCAAAGTAATTGCAGAATGTGGCTGTGTTTACTTAGGTAATTCTCACTGTCTAACTTCAGTCATCCAGGGAGGTTTAAATATTTTGGCTGCAGATGTTCATAGTAAGTCTTTGGGAACTGGAAATAGAACTTTATTTTTTTTATGGACTCATTACTAAGTTCTTTCGTGCTCACCGGCTTCTGCAGCATTTGAGAACTGAGGATCTTTGGTCTTAAATGCTGAAACATCCAATTTCAGTGGTTTATATGGTGATAGCTACTGAAGCTCTTAAGCTGAAACAGATCTGGACGAAATACGTTGAAACCAGATTATTTACCACACTAAGGAATATTGGAATTATGCTCGGTTTCTTAGTAGATGATAAATATTTTAACTTTACATGTCTCCTTTGTTTTGCCAGTGTTAATGCTGACAATTTTTTTCCAGGTCTGTCTGAGAGAATCTGGGGATTATTTATTTAGTGCAGCCTTCAGGAACATACAGTGAACATATAGTATACAAGAGTGTGTTAAACTGCTTGGTAAACTTCAGGGGTTTATTTACTCTTATTTCACCCCTCCTCTTAATTAGCCTTCTGAGAATCCTTAATGATTTGAACTCCAATAAGACGTGTGTATGTGAGGTATGAATATTCATCTGCATGAACCTGGGAGATGTTAGTTGGGCCAGTGAGGGACAGAAGTCAAAATCAGGGTATGCTGTTGGTGTGGTGTGATAGTTGCTTTTTTTGTCTTCAATTTGCTGTTGCTGTTTCAGTAGTTAGTGATAAATTCAGGCTCTCTGAAGGGAGGGCGTCCTGCTGCTGCACAGCATTAGGTACCTTTTGTCTAAGGCAAACTACAGAGCTGTGGGTGTGTGGAATCTGTCAGAATACTGGCTCGGATGCCATCGTGTAGGGAGACTTTCCAGCCTTTTGTAACTCATGTCCAGTTATAAGAAGCTGCACACTAGATGAGTTTAGCTATACACCAATCATAACAGATGGCAGCAATTTCCAATTCAAGTGGCAGTTGGAGTCTTAAATGAAAAGTAACTTCTAATCCTAACAAATAAAACCTTTTCACTGCTAAACATAGGGGGCAAATAGATCGATACCCTGATAAATCCACCTCATAAGGATTTTGCATCTGAAGCAATTACTTGTTTCAGTATGCCTTGTGTGTTGATAAGACTAACAGAAGATTTCTTTTATGGCAAGACCAAAGGAAGCCTCAAATATTAATAAGATACAGATTTGATCATTACATTTATGTATGTGGTCAGGCCGTAGGTTGTGCCTGTGTGGTACCAGCGGTTTTGGCTAGCCTGTCCTGTTGCTAAACACCTTAAACATGATATATTGTACAAATATCCTATTCAGATATCCTGTATCTGTTACAAGTGCTGCTCCTCGGAAGTGTGGAAGGGTCACCCAGAAGGGCTTTGCATCTTTGCTTTATCATGGCAGGGAACTGCATGAAAGTGGTTGGTTGTGTCCTGGTGCAGTGAGGGTTTTCCAAAATGCAGTAGGATTTGGGAATCCCTGTCCTTTCTGAGTTTTGTTTTCTAGATGAGAAAGCTTCTACAAAGGCATTGCCTGCAGTTTGGTTGGGCTGTGCTGCACTTCCACACATCTGGGCACCCTGCTCTGGGTAGCGCCTGTGCTGTGCTTATCACATGCTGATAAGCTCCTGCCATGAGCTGTTCACTTCAGCCCTGCAGCCTGGAGGGTGGGTATGGAAAGGACATGCTGCTTTATCAGTTCAAATCAGTTTATTTAAATCAGCCTCCTCAAATGGTGTTACCTGCTTCTAATGAACTTATGTCACAGCAGAGGGATGGAGAGTGCTTCCCCTCTTCCCTCGAGGGGAACAGCAAAGCTGGGGTGCTGGGAGAAGGGACACTCTGCTCTGGGGGTAGAGGCAGAGGGCTGCGGGACTAAGAGGGGAAGGGGAGGGCTTGGAAAGTGGATGATATCTCACTTCTGCTTTGACTCCAGACACAAGGTGGAGACTAAGACGGCATTCAGGTGGGACAGAAGGGGGAAGATGAAGAGGCTCTGTGGCTATAGGATATGAAAGGAGAATTATGGGAACTTAGATAATGAAGCTAAGCAGTGACTGAAGCCATCACTGATGATTGTGGGATTTGGGGGTTTTGGTTGTTTTGGAAGTTTTTTGTTGTGGATATTTGGGGGTTTTATCTTGTTTTTTGGTTGGTTTTCTTTTGTTGTTTTGGGGGGGGGGTGGTTGTGTGTGTATGGGGGATGGTTTGGTTTTGGGTGTTTTTGTGTGTGACTTCTCCGTGTCATGGAATTGTTGTTTTTCTCTAAGCCCAAGGGATTTGACTGCAGTGACAGGAGCATTTCCCCTGCCCTAGCCTGCAGAGGAGGGAAGGTGCCTGAAGGATGCAGAGGATGTGCTTCCTGCAGGCTGCTGCTGCTCTGCTTAATTCACTTTCAGTGAGCTCATGTGATTGTTGCCTCAGTCCCAAAAAGATGTAGTTTGGAAGACCAAGATCTTGCTGCCTCACTTTTCCTCCTCCCTTGAAGGGAATCATCAGGATTTTACATGGGTTTTGAGTGTAAATAAACAATTGGGGAGTCATCTAAATATGCAGACTTGTTTAAATAGTGGCTTGTCCCTAGGAAGGTGTATTTCTAGGCCTGGCTTCTTGTTTGGTTTTGGGCCAAGGAATGCCTAAGAGGTGTTATAGTGAAACTGTAAAGTGATGCTGGGTTTAAGTTAGTGATGCACTAAGATTCAGTCAGTCCTGAACTCACTGCAGTTAAAGGGCACTCTTCACTATCAGACAATCACATTTTTCAACTACCAGTTTTGGGTAGTGCATGTTGTAGGAGAAATACCTTATGAATGTAAAAGAGGCTGAATTTTTGTCTTCTGAGATGACTCAGGTTTTCCTGAAAGTTCCCTGGTATCTATTTTTAGCTACTATTGAGGTAAAAAAGGGAAAAAGGGATGAATTGCAGCCATTGCTTCTATGAGCAATATACTTGTAGAACTATTTTTTACTTAGCTGAAGATGTCATGTAAGTGAGAGCATCTTTCCTACAAAGATGAGGAAAGCAGAAGCGTGAGGTGAAGTTGCTTCTCAAGTTTAAGTGTCTCAAATGGGCTGATAGTCCCAAGCTGAAACTTGCTGTAATCTCTAATAAAGCTCTCGGTTATATGAAAACATACTAAGGTTGAAGAACAGCTGTTGGAATCTCTTCCAGATCTTCAAATGTATGACAGGGACATGTGTATCTTGAATTTACAAGGGTCTGGATTGTGACACACAGCCTCAGTTTTGGTAACTCATGTCATAGACATTTCTACTAATTGTCTTTTTTCCTTTCTAGCCCCCCAGGTGTTGTTTGGATTGTAGCATAGAGGCACTATGTACTCAGAGTGGAGATCCTTGCATCTTGTCATTCAAAATGATCAGGGGAATACCAGTGTACTTCACAGCTATCCTGAAAACGTGGGGAGAGAAGTGGCAAATGCAGTGGTGCGTCCTCTTGGACAAGCTTTAATTACATCCTCTGTTGGAAGTGAGAGTTTACTAAAAACAGACAAGGAGGTAAGTGCATTTCTTGGAGATTCATGCCAGAGTGGCAACTTAATGGTTTTCTGTAGCCTCTTTTATTTTTCTCTTTTTAATAGTCTGAGTTTTATGAAGTGTGTTGCATTTTTAGGTTACTAATCTACATAAGGCTTCTATTAACAGTTAGTTCATCATCAGCTCTTGTGTGTTCTGAAGAGCTCTCTCTACAGGTTAGACTTAAGAGATTTAGGATTTAAGAGTGATTTGCAGTTTATTCATATTCTTCATAATATCATGATATACGAGTTAGTGGTTTAGTGTTTTCTTGCAGGATATGGTAACTAGAATTGCCCATACCACATAACTACTGATATTTTGTTGAGTTAGAACCAATGTGCTCTGACCATTATTTACTTGCTAATATCTCTTTTTAATAACTTTTGCTTTGTGTTTGGTAGGTAAAATGGACTATGGAGGTGGTTTGCTATGGACTGACTCTCCCTCTGGACGGCGATACTGTGAAATACTGTGTGGATGTATATACAGATTGGATTATGGCTCTCGTGTTACCTAAGGACTCCATTCCTTTACCTGTTATTAAGGAACCAAACCTTTATGTTCAAAGCATTCTCAAACATCTCCAAAACCTGTTTGTACCGAGGTGAGTGTTAGGGCTGGGGTGCTCAGGAGACTGAGGGATTCCTGGCTGTAGTGAGGAGGTAACCTGTCAGAGACCTTGTGAGGCACAGAGGTTCGTGACTAAAATAAGACTGTTTCTGCTGCAAGATTAGGAGGATCGTGTTTCTCCACACCTGTTTTGTTATTTTCAGTAGCAAATTGAGTTGTTGCTGCTGGGTTTAGGTAGTTAGAATCACAGATCATTCATAGACTTGAATGTTTACTGTCCTAAGAAGATCTGTCTCTGTTGGATGACTGGAGGGTGGGGCTGAAGAGCATCACTGTGTGACCGTGTGCTTTTTATTGTGTAAAACTGAGATAACCAAGAGCACGTCAGGGCAGTCCCAGCCTTTGGTGATTCAAGATCTGACCACATTTCTGTTGTGCTGGAGGATCTTGCAGTAAGTGAGTGCTTTGCGACTGCATCTTGCTGCCTGTTAAATGGGCATGGTTATGCTGACTGTGCTTCACTGGTAGTTTTGAAAGAATCCCATGGAGGTGTGCTTGCTGCCTGACATCCTTGGATGTTGATGTTGAATAGACATGTTTCTGTGTCTTGGACACAGCTCCATTGTCCAATGCCCAAACATCATACCTTGTTTATAGTTTATGGCAAGTTTACCTGCTACTGTTGAACACATATATCAGATAAGTAAGACGAGATTCATTTAAGTTCAAATCAATGTTTAGTATATGTCCATAAGTATCAGATCATCTGCTTTTATCAGTATTAATAATATATCACTGCAAGTGGCCTTCAAAGTGCTCTGCTGCACTTGGCTCACTTCACTTTACCTGAAGGCTTTGTTAATAAAGGACTTTGAATAATAACTTATGCAAATTTGGACAAGGAGTTCATTGTTATTTACTGATTGCTTCAAAGTCTGCAACCTACCCTTAGTGGTTGTTGCTTTTAACTTGTGAAAACACATATAATTCCCATTAAAGGATGGTCAGGGCAGCAGCACAAGCCTGCAGAAGGCAAGCTTGTGCTGCAGGAGGTTGTCTCAGCTTTAATACTTGCAGAATACAGTCTACTGTCTGGGATCCTTTATTCCCTTGTCACAGTAGAGAAGTTCTTTGCTAGTCCATTAAATAGTTGTGTCATCCCTTGTCTGCTCTCACACCAGGGGCCCTGGTAGCAGGCAGCTCAGTAGTCCAGCTTATTTCACGCTGTTGGCACAACTGCCATTTCACCAAATTCATGGTTGGAGCTTGATGCTGGGTGGTAGACTACACGTGATGACTGTTGAATGCAGTAATTAACATCTAGAGACAGGCACAGGCTGAAAAATCATAATTTTAAACACTGCCTGCCCCTCCAGTATAACTAGTCTATGGTTTTTCTTTCAAGAGTCTCTGAAACACTGATTTTTCGTGGCTGCTGCTGTCAACGCTTCATGTTCAAGTCCCTGTTCTGTTTTCAGAAAAAAGAACTCCAAGTTTTGCCTTCCAGGGAGCTGTGTTCAGAATTCACTCCAGCAACAGGAGGAATTTCTCTTCTGGAAATGAAAGGCAGAACTGAATTGTGCAGACCTGGCTTGAGTAAAAGCAAAGGCTCAGTCTAACATGCCTGTGGTGGGGAAGAGGAGAGTAATTTCTGGGCTTACCCAACTGATGCAGGTTGCTCTGCTACCAACCTGTGTTGAACTGTCTCCTGGAAAAATGTCCTGTTCTTGTGTTGAAAATACTAAACCTTTATTATAAGCCTCCGTCCTATGGAGGGTTGTGATTAAAATAGCTTCCTTCCTCATCCTGGTTCCCTGGAAACGATGTAGCTGTTGATTTGGCTGCCTTAAAAGTGGTGGCCCAGAGTTGTGTGGAGGTTTCAGACCCTGAGGAGGATGTACAGCTGAGGTGTGAAATGCAGCAGCCTGAAGCAGGCACTTCAGTGTAAATGGCATCTCGGGAGCTTGTGTACACTGGTCCAGAGTAGGTGTGCATGGATCATTCTAGTCTGAGTGCTCAGCTGAATCAAATCTTTACATGCGTGGTCCTTGAAACAGTCTGGTGCTGAAAAATGAAACTGTGGAAGCTGGGTGAATCAAGTTGCCTTCCTCTCTCTGCTGGAGTGACTGGAGGGAGTGTGCTTCTGTCCTTCCTTCCAGCACTGACCTTCGGTCCACCCCGAAGAAACACTTTGACGTATTTGAGCAGTCCCCAGGTGACCCCCAAGGTTTCATCTCTGGAAACCCTAGAATATTCAGGAAGTCTTGAAGATTACTTAAGCAGTAGTGGTTGTTGCTGCTGTCAGATGAAGTGTCAATGCCACAAACACTGTTGGAAGCACAGAAAGGAAATGTGAGAACTCTCTCCCGTGTCTTGCCTCCCCAGGAGATTGAGGTGCAGTTACCAGGGTCCTCTGTGCAACAAAAATGTCTGGAAGTGCTTGAAAGACCATGGAACAGGTGACTGTCCAAGTGCTTTTTTGTAATAACTTCATGTGCTTCTCATATGAAATCATGAGAACAGTTCTTGTTGCAAAGGGGTGTGGCCAAAAGTTAAGTTCTGTAGAAATCCAGATATCTAGAAATGGCACAAGCAAAACTTGCCATTGGGTTGACTTTGTGAAGAAGAGGAACTTATAGCTGGACAGGGACTTTGAGTTGCCTTCATGAGATTAGCTCAGAAGTATCCTGTTAGTTGCATGTGGAGCTCCTACGTTTTTTTTTTTTTACAGCTTCTCTAATTATTAAGGAAACAAGTCTTGAAACAGGCTTGGAAGCTTCAAGCCTATGCAGATTAAAGATATCTTTTTGTTTAAAGTATCTGCTCTGCTGTTGCTCAGACAAAAAATAGTGCTATAAGCAAGGCAGGATTTACTTGTCCCCAGGTTTGTTATTCTACAGAGATTCTGTGTTAAAATGTAGCACTGCTATCAGGCGACCCACTGAGGTCCTGAACTGTGGCTAGTGGTCTGCAATTTTGCATTAGACATTGTCTTGTCTCTTCGTAATCTTGTTTCCAGTACTGTAACACAGCATTTATGCTATAAAGATAAGAGCTGATAGTATTTAGTGGATCAGCACGTTCTTGGGGTTCTTGCCATGCAGCATGCCTTGTGCGTTATACCACACTGGAAGCGTTTGGTAGGAATCCCATTATACTCCTTAGTAGTCCAGTGGAAGGTAATGCTTCTATGATTTTTTTGGTCGTCCCTTCAGTAAGTGGTAGGAGGGATGAGGAAATGGTGCACAGGTTAAAATATGCCTTACATATATTGCACACATATTTGTAATCTCTTTCACCCTTTAAACTTTTAGGCTTCCTCAGCTCTGTTTACCACTGTCCTCAGATACTGTCCAGAACATGTCATGTTACTGTTTTGTACAAGTCCTGCCTTGTCAAGACTAAATGATGGGAAGAAGTGACGTTGCTTTGTGCTGCTTCTGCAACACTTGATGTTGTGTGACTCAGCAGTGCCACGGTGGATCTGATCATTACTGCAGGGAAAACTTTGTTAATATGGAATGGTTTCCCTTCTTCCTTACTTACCCCAGTTGCTTGGATTTACAGAAGAAGATGTAGAAAGGGGTCATTAAAAGGAAAATCAGACTCAAGGAAGAAGGGGTAGGAGTTGACTTGGAAGCAAGAGGAGAACTAGGAAGAATTTGAATTAGTTTGCTAACAATGTTTCTCCTAGTTTTGCCACTTCTTTGGCAAAACAATTGTATGTAACAATTCATGATGTCTCAACTACATTCTGGTTGTTTGGCCCAGGCTACACTCCTTTGAGATGATGGGCTGTGCTTGCTCCAGTGAGTGTTCACTCTATGGCAGTGGGTCTCTGTCATCTAGAGGCGAATGTGGCAGTACATCTTGTGCTCATTGAGGGAGTCAGGATGCCTAGAGACAGAGTTAGGGTGCATAGAAGCATATTGGTCATGTTCCTGGCTCTCCTTCAGTTATATTTGTTTCCTCCTGTAATTGCTGAAAATTGATGTTATCGTATCCATCCCTTTGAAGTTCTGTTTCTCAAGCATTGGTTTTTTTCTCTTGCAGGCCAGACCCAGGATCCAGTCAGATCAGGTTGTGCTTGCAGGTTTTGAAAGCTGTCCAGAAACTGGCTCATGAATCAACAATTATGGCAAGAGAAACCTGGGAGGTTTTGTTGTTATTTCTTCTTCAGATCAATGACACTCTTCTAGCAGCTCCAACTGTGCAAGGTTCATGTTCATCTTCCATTTGGTTCAATTATTGGAAAAACTTCTGGCTCTGCTTGGTGTTGGGCTGCCAGCAGGATGAAGGAACCTGTTAAAAGCTCTTAGTAGCCAGCAAAGTGTAATAGCTCACTCCTAATTATGCTACGTTGCTCCAAAATAAAACATTGCCGGAGAGTGATTTGGAGCTGAGTTTTCCTAAGAGTAGTTTTTCAGGACAGTGACTCCGTACAGGAGCAGTTCATGGTAAACCATTTCAGATGATGTTGTTACCTGTTTGTTTCACTGAGCCCCCCCGTGTCTTACTGTTTGGCCTGCCTTCTGAAAAATAATTGTGTCAGTTTTACCTATTTCAGAAAAACATTTCACTATAGATAAAGTGCAATAGAAGACTGCCTAACATTGGTGAATTCCCAGGGTCCCTTACTGACACATAAGTGGCTGGGTTTTGTCTGTCACATTTGGTTTTTCAAAAAGGCTAATTGGCTGTAGGAAGCAATCAAGAATCGCTCTTAAAAATTAGGAAAAAATGAGCTTGATCTTTATGCACTTAAACTGAAAGCTCTTTGGGGAAATACTTGAAGTTTAGATAGTAATACTAACTGCAGGTGTGCTTTGCATTTGTTACAAGGTGGCATTGCTGAGAACCTGGCGGAGAAGTTAATTGGCGTGCTGTTTGAGGTGTGGTTACTTGCCTGCACGCGGTGCTTTCCAACACCCCCATACTGGAAAACTGCCAAAGAGATGGTGGCTAACTGGCGACATCACCCTGCAGTAGTTGAGCAGTGGAGCAAGGTCATCTGTGCCCTTACATCCAGGTAGGAGAAACCCTATGGAAGTAAACACGTGTGTGGGGATGATCGTGGTTAGACATGTTTTTCCTTTGTTGCTTATTTGTGGAATGCGCAGCATTCCAAAAGTGAATGAGCAGTACCAAGTGAGATCTTGCTCGTATCCTTGGACTCTGTGTGTCTGCCTTTGTTCTGCAAGGGAAGATCTGAGTTGGGCTGTCTATGATCGTGTAAGCTCAGCACTTCTCTGATATTTAGCACTTTGCAGTGTGTGTGTGTGTATTAGTCTCCATCACTGTGACTCTTCATCATGTGCCCTGAGGAATGACTCATGAATATTAGTGGAGCATTATAGTGTGTGTGTTTAATGGCAATCACCATCATAATGGTTAGGTGGTTGTTACTGCGACGTGCTGCTGGGTTTGAGGTGACTCTGGGACTCTGCTTCTCCTGCCCTGTGGAGCTGAAGCCATGTTACAGCTGCCTGGTGCTTGTGCCCTGGCAGGTGGGATGTGATGGGCCAGAGGCAGGCCACAGCTCTCTGCTCTAGAGAGTATGGGAGGAGAGCTGTACCAGGCGTTGCTGGATATGGGAACAACGAGGATCATGAAAACATAGAATTGTTTAGATTGGAAAAGACCTCTAAGATCGAGTCCAGTCATTCCCCCAGTGCTGCCAAGCCCACCACTAAACCATGTCTCCAAGTGCTACATCCTCACACCTTTTAAATACCTTCTGGTGACTGCACCACTGCCCTGGGTAGCCTGTGCCAATGCCTGACAACCTTTTCCATGGAGCACTTTCCCTAATGCACAATTTAAATGTCCCCTGGCACAGCTTGAGGCCATTTTCTCTTGACCTGTCCCTTGTTCGCCCCCCCGGCTCTCCCCTCCTGTCAGGGAGTTGCAGAGCCAGAAGGTCCCCCCTGAGCCTCCTTTTCTCCAGGCTGAGCCCCCCCAACTCCCTCAGCTGCTCCTGCTGCTCCAGACCCTTTCCCAGCTCCATTCAATTCCCTGGACATGCTCCAGCCCAGAACTGACGTCAGCAGTGCCAGCACAGGGGACAATCACTGCCCTGGTCCTGCTGACTACACTGTTGCTGGCATAAGCCAGGTACCCTTGGCCTTTTTGCCCACCTGGGCACACCTGGCTCATGTTCAGTTGCTGTCAATCAGCATCCCCAGGTCCTTTCCTGCTAGGCTGCTTTCCAGCTGCTCTGCCCCAGTCCTGCAGTTCTGTGTGGGGTTGTGACTGAAGGGCAGGATGTGGCACTTTGCCTTGTTTAACCTTGTACGGTGGCCTAGGCCCCTTGATCCAACCTGTCCAAATCCCTCTAGAGATCCATTCTGTCCTCCAGCAGGTCACCTCAGTGTCACTTGCAAACTGACTGAGGGAATACTCAGATCTGTGGGCTTCAGGAGAGTTTGGACTCTAGTAGAAGGCCCTGAACAGTGAGGAGAGTCTCAGTGTCCTTAATACTGAGGTCGTTGTGGTATGATGTCTTTGTGGGACAGATCTCAGCCTCTTGGAGGAAGGAACTGAATTAATTGCTGATAAGAGGAGAGTTCCTAGCTCTCCTGAAATGATAGTAACTTACTTCTGTGAAAGTTCAAAGATGCATTAAAATGGCTGCTCTGTGAAATATTCAATAGTATATTTTTCTGCAAGAGTTTGTTTTAACTCTGAAAACTTTTGCTTTGAATTACCTGTCAAAATTTGAAGTGTGGATGGATTTTTCCAGGTTATGCAGCTACTTGTTAAACCTGTGGGAAATAAAGCTGCAATACGAGTTCTGCATATTTCCCACACTATTTCTTTAGCTATTTTTAGCTCATTAGATGGAGTGTTGCATAACGGAAAATACTTTATGATTCACTGATCTGAAAAGAACAGCTCTGTCTCAAAACGTGTGTCGGTGTTCTGCACCATGCACTGTGCCTACACTTTATCTCCCACTGTTGAGTAACAGTCTTAGTTCTGTTGGTGCACAGTAATCTGCAGGGTTTCTGCAATGTTCTAGTCTGTGTTCAGTAATGTTGGTTAACACCTGATACGTGGAAAGTTGAGCTCCTCTGAGGCTGACTCTTAAAAGTTCAGTGGTATTTTAAGCTGCATTTTTAATACTTCAATGAAGTTCCAGCTTCAAACAGTTGAAGTGTTTTAGTAAACAGCTCTCTGAATTAGCGATAAGCTGAGAGTAAATGTTTCAACTTAAAACCATATGGAAAATTATATTTAGACATCTGTACACATATACAGTGTTAATTTGTGTCCCTGGCTTGATTTCATAGCAGGATGAAACTGGAATCTTAGTTGTGTTGCCGTACCAATTGATACTACTTGTACCCCATCTAGGTTGCTTTAATTATATTTTAACTGACTTGGATGTGTGGCTTACAATTTATTTCTGTTTTCAGTCATTCTTGAAAATGGCCCATATTGAAAAACTGATTTCTTGCAAGCTCATAAGGAGAGCTAAGCAGTGCAGTGTGCTGCCAGGCAGTGGTGTGGGGCATGACTGTGCACGGGATTGGGCCAGGCTCTGTTGTGTTTTTCAGAGCCAAGTAATTCCTCAGCAAAAACCTACCGTGGGATGAAGCTTCTGGGCACTAAATGTAGATGGACACAGTGCAGGAGAGCAGTTACTGCCTGGTACAGATGTGTGTATTTCTGGTGTTAAGGAAACTTCCCAGTCTGACCATTCCATTCCCGGGACTCCCTGGCAGTCGCTCTCCCACCACCAGTGACTTGACCTGCGGGACTGAAGCCCCTTTGCAGCGGCGGCTCCCGTGACTGGCGGGTCCCGCTTGACTCCCGGCACACCCCACTCACAGTCACACCAGGGCTCCCAAGGAGAGTCTCAGCTGTCTCGTTCCACAAAGCAATTTATTGATGGCACAGTAACACAGGAACACCTGGAGCTGGTGCCTCCAAGGAGGGACCCCCAACAGAAGACCCCTGGGCTTTTCTCCCCTCAGAGTCCACGTGTGTGCAAATCTCAGCTCTTCCTCCCTAGTCCTCAGCTCGTGCTGTGTCTCTGAGTGTCCAGGCTGGGCCACAGGTCCCCCTCCCTTTGTTATGCACAGGGGTGGCAGTTCCTCTTGCCTGAGGCTCCCTTCAGGCAGAGCTCAGTCTGCAGCACCCCGAGCCACCTGCACCAAACAGACTCCTCAGCATCTATGTTGGACCTGGAAAAGGCCTTGTGTCCTAAAGCTCTTTTGCTTCTCTTTCTGGGCTAGGTACTGTTATAGGCTGTGATTTCAGACACTTGAGTTAATTGGCTGCAGGTTACTGTAGTGCCCAGTTCTGGGAGAAGTGGAAGATGGGAATTCAGCCTGTTAGACTCTTGGTCTAGGGGTCAGCCATAGACTACTTCTCTCCTATTTGTACAGACTTTATCTCTGTAAAAACTTTATGGCTTTATAAGTGAGCAGTATGATGAACGGGACATTTCTTGACCCTTACAGGCAAGTTAGCTTAGGGAAACATCTAGATTTCTGGGAATGCTGGGATATTCAGAAGGTTCAAGGCAGGTCTCTTCCATCCCTTTAGAGAATATCAGGATTGTTTTGATCAGGGAATTGTAATTTGGCGAAGTTGGTGTGAAGCAGGGGTCAGATTAGGTAGCAGGAGCTGAGGGAAGGTCACTGGTGACTGTTCAGGTTGCAGCGCTTCTAGAGAAAGATCTCCATTTATCCCAGCAGTGTCCTTGTGGCTCTGCATCGCTGTGAACCCTTTGTGGGTTTGCTCCTGGCTGGTCTGAAGATCCCAGCCCTTGGCAGTCGTGGTGCATCTGTTTTGAAGAACTCCCTGATCCGTGGATTGCAAGTCCTGTGCTGCTTGTTGGACCACACTGAGTGCTGTTCAGTGTGCTGGTGTACAGTGTAGGTCATCAGGCAGGAGCTGGAATTTAGACCTGTAACCTAATATGACTTGCTGGTATCATTGAACACTTGTGCTAAAGGGCTATAAGGATAAGGGCTTAAATTCCTTCCTTTTTTAATATGTATTTATTTATTTATTTTTAACTTTTTTCCACTCTTCCTTTTTATGTAGCATTCTGTTAGCTCTGCATGTGGCTGTTAATTGGTGACCCCTTTGGCTAAGCAATGGGAGAGCTGCCGAGGGCTGCTGTGCCTTAACAGCTCTTGGATTTGGCTGGAGCTTTAGGCAGGCTCCAAGGTATGCACCATTCAAAGCTGTGGGAGGGCTGAGTGATTGTATAAAATGGGCATCTCTAGGAAAACTTGGGATATTGTGCTGTTGCCTGTGGGCTCTCCTGTGGGCTGCCGATACCTGTGGGGTTCAAATGCACTGTTGAACTTTTGAGGAGTGTGAACTGAAGGGCAGGTCTGTCTGACTTGCTTTCTAGGTTGCTGCGTTTTACATACGGACCTTCATTTCCTCCATTTAAGATTCCCGATGAAGATGCTGGTCTGATTCCTCTTGAAATGGATAATGAGTGTGTTGCACAAACTTGGTTTCGCTTTTTACATATGCTGAGGTATTGTAATTACAGCCGTCCATTGTTCCTCTTCTTGCATCAGCTTTATACATTTGAATGACAAACGAAACATTTCTCTGGAGATTGCCAAGATTAAGCACCTAAATAGAATAAAATGAGAGACTTGTGCCAGTGCCCTTCAGCAGCTCAGGGTGAGGCCTTGAGTGGGTTGTTCAACTTGAACTCTCTGAGTCTTTTTCAGAACGTGAACTGGTTCAGTTAATTAAAAGCTCTTTTAGCTATTTGGCATTTTGGAGGAGCTGAAAAACAAGTTCAATAGAATTTTGTTTCTCTGAGATAGCAAACAGGAAAAGCGGAACAATAGCTCTGAGAGATGTGTACAACTTCCCTTTACTGTCCAGGGTGTTAAATTTAACCTACAAAAGATTATTTTTAATATGGGCATTTCTCTTTAGTTTTTCTGAAGAAATCTACACAGTTAACATACATGTTACTCTTTCTTAAAGGCACAACTGAACCAAGTGTTTTGTTTTGTTGTTTTAAAGATTCTTGGGAATGACATTACATTGATGTTTTCAAACACTGGAATATTGAACTTTTCGTATAAAACATTATTTAATACTTAAGCCTAGATAAACTGTTTAAAATCTACTTCTTAACTAACTAAAAAATCTCTTTTTCTTCATTTGTGGTACTAAAGTCACAAGTACTACACTCTTCAGATTTGGAATTGCTGATTCAGGATTTTTGTCAGTCAGGAAAAATTTTTACAGCCCACTCTCCTTCTTGTTACTATCTGGCAATATTTAGTTCATTTCTTACCTTTCCAAAATAACTTTAAAAATGTAAGGAACTCTTAACTGGGTTCAAAAAACCTCATAAGTAATTAATATTACTGCAATAGGGGGATTAGTCTAGCAAGTGTATGCTCTGGTTTGTTTCATTTTAATAGAATTATTCCGTGTGTTTGGGTAATGCTTGAAATAAACACAATTAAGTACTGCCAACCCAGGAAGTGATGGAGTAACAGCTAAAACGTATTGATACTGGATGCTGGTTTGTGGTGTTATTTAAATGCCTGAAACTATTACATCTTCAAGTATTTTTAAAATCTTAACAGCTGTTCTTAAACTGACTAACATATATTTTGCTCTCTTTGTGTGCAGTAATCCTGTGGATTTGAGTAACCCAGCCATTATTAGCTCTACCCCCAAATTTCAGGAGCAGTTTCTGAATGTGAGTGGGATGACTCAAGAACTGAATCAGTACCCCTGCCTTAAACATCTGCCTCAAATATTCTTTCGTGCCATGCGTGGGATCAGCTGTTTAGTGGATGCATTCCTAGGTAATGCTTTTGTCTTATCCATGGATTGCTACAAATATTAACTTAATCATTATTTTATTCTACTTAAATCTCTCTTCTCCATAAATGCACCAATAACAATTTATCATTCGCAAGTATATCCTGGAATTGATAGGGAAGGGACCTCAGATCACTTCTAAAAAAAAAAATCTGTATACACAATAGTAGTATTTTAATGCATGAAGTTGGCCTGAGTTTCAGATGCAAAATAAGCAAATTGGAAGTCTAAAATAAAACAGGGATCTCTTTCCCAAACAAGGCTTCTGTTCTCTTTTTTCCTTATCACCAGTGCAAGTGCTATGCTTTAGCATGTTCTGAGCACCCACCACTGTATTTCTGCAGTTTCTTTTGGCAACTGCTCTGTATGGTACCTGTTTTAATAATTTGAATTTAAGAATTTGGACTGTCATCTTCAGATCTCTGTGAGAGTTTCACTTAATTTACAGTTAGTGGGTGAGTACTACTGCTGAGTAGAAAAGTCGTGCTTCTTTGTGTCAGCTGCTAATTGAGTAGCCAAAATTGGACTGAAAGGTGAAGCAGATGTAAGCACTGGCTGGTCAGTTTTAAATAACAGTGGGGAGCACCTGAAATTTAAAGCATTATTCTTAGTATGCTTATTGAAAGTTCTTTGGTGAAAAGATACCCTTGTAAACTCTGAAGAGCTGCCTCTCTCAAACTGCTTTTTTGCTGAGATGTGTGCAAATGTCATCTACCAGAAGCATGAGCTGATGAGAGACTGCAGGAGACTCGAGCAGATGTGTAAATGGTTTTAGAAAAAACCCTGGCTGTGGAATGAGACTGTCAGCCTGGAGAAGAGAAAGCTCTGGGGAGACTCTAGAGCTGCTTCTAGGGCCTAAAAGGGCTCTAAGAGAGCCAGAGACTTGGGACAAGGGCCTGGAGTGACAGAACAAGGGGAAATAGCTTCCCACAGACGGAGGGCAGGGTTAGGTGGGATATTGGGAAGGAATTCTTGGCTGTGAGGGTGGGGAGACCCTGGCACAGGTTGTCCAGGGCAGCTTTGGCTGCCCCATCCCTGGAAGTGTCCAAGGCCAGGTTGGACAGAGCTTGGAGTGACCTGGGCTAGTGGAAGGTATCCCTGCCCATGGCAGGGGGTGGGACTGGATGGGCTCTAAGGTCCCTTCCAACCCAAACCATTCTCTGGTTCTGTGTATCGGACACTTCAGACTTCAGAAGATGCCATGTAGGAAGGTGAAGCGCTCAGGGGAATAGCATCCCAGGGAATAGCCCACGTGGAGTACGGAGACTGGAGATTACCATGCATTCAGGCACAGGAGAGCTCTCAGTGAAGTTAAATTCAGGCTGTAGGTGTGGATGGGAAGGTGTGCTCAGGCAGACTTTGGAGCTGCAGAAACCCCTTCAGCAAAGGCTGATGGGAGAGTTCATTGCCTTCTATCACAAGTACTAAAGCACATGGTTTTTATCTTGCTCTCCCTGGTATGCACCTACACTGCTCTCCCACTTCATTTTTCAGATGGGGTGTGAGAGTGTTGGTACTCATTAAAATGGGCAGAAGTGGTTTTTGTCACCTCAAGTTTTGCAGAGGTTGAGTTCTGATTCTGACTGGGAGGAGTAACTCTGTACACAATGAGTATTTCCCTGAAGCTGGGTAAAAACTGGTCTAATGTCCTGCTGCTGCCAGAAATATTACAGCTTGCTTGGCTTTTTTACCCTATCTCATGTACTGACTTAGTACTTGACTGTTCAGCAGCTGATTCAGCTGAAACCCAGCAGAGAGCTGTGTGGTGCATGGGTTTCATCTTAATTTAGTGAGCTAAGGTGGCTTAAGGGCCAGAATTCTCAGAAATGTCTCAGGAAGGGTGTGGGAGGTATGATTGGGAAAGAAAGGCAAAGGTGAGCTGCATCTGAATTTTGGCAGGAGTGAGCTGTGAAATTGGCTTTGGCAGGTGAACCTTGCTCCTGTCCCTGCTTCTAGACTGGTTCCTCCCATGTGTCATGTCCCACAGCCTTAAGCGTGGGGTCCTTTGGTGTCTTGCTTATCTGATGTAATCACTGTTTTCATTTGCTGTGCTTTTATTTCTGCTAACAGCAAAAGGGGAAAGGTGTTTTACCTGTTGCTGCCGTTCTAGGGGCAGGGGGAGGCGTGGCTGTTGCCCAGGCCACGCGGTGCTGTGCGTGAGCCCGTGGGCTGTGGCTGACAGGCTGCTCTGTTCGTGGCCCCACAGGCATTTCCCGGCCGCGGTCGGACAGCGCTCCGCCCACGCCCGTGAACAGGCTGAGCATGCCCCAGAACACCGCCACCAACACCACCCCGCCGCACAACCGCCGCCACCGCGCCGTGACTGTGAACAAAGCCACCATGAAAACCAGCACTGTAAGAGCTCCTGCTCTCTGTTTGAGTAGCTGACCCTTTGGATAGCTTCCTCGGCTAGAGGAAGGAATTTCCTTGCTTCCAGGAGCTGATCTGTTCTTCTGTTCAAATAGGTAACTACTGCACATACTTCGAAAGTGCAGCACCAACCCACCTCTACTTCTCCACTCTCTAGCCCAAACCAGACAAGCTCTGAGCCACGGCCACTACCAGCTCCTCGCAGGCCAAAGGTTAACAGCATCTTGAACCTCTTTGGATCGTGGTTATTTGATGCAGCATTTGTTCACTGTAAACTTCATAATGGAATAAACAGAGACAGCAGCATGACTGGTAAATATTACTCAAATATGTACACTTTTTTCCTTGTTTTATTGGCGTTTCCTACCTGCAAGATTAACACATGCATAATTGAAAAAAAAAAAAGTAAAATACGAATTACTCTGTTGTGGTTAACACCTCCCAGCTGAGCCAGCACCTGCTATTAGCTGAGCAGGTGTTTGGGGGTTTCAAAGTTTAAAAAAAACCCTTACTTTTTACTGTTAAATACTCCCTTGCTCTAAGCATGACAAGCATGACACTCCCAATTATGGTAATGGGGAAAATGTTAATAAGTGAAGAAGATCATGTGGTAGAATTCCACTTCTTAATTTGAAATCTTGAGTATCTATGAGTAATAGGAACTTTCTATAATGACTCTTTTCATGTTTAAAAAATTGTCAAACATCCCTCCAGATACTGCACAAAGTGCTACTTCTCCTTGGTTTTGGACAGCGTTATGAAAACAGGAATCCTTAAAATATCAAGTGAATTTGCTGCCTTTTAGTGATGGTTGCTGTGTGTTTCCCGAAATGACTTGATACCTTGATTGTCTTCAGCCCTTAACTGCTAAACTTATTTTGTCTCCCGTGAGATTGCATGTTTTGAGATATCATAGCAGAATTAGTGCTCTACTCAGAAAGACTTTTTTGCTCTCGTCTTACTTTTAGTGATAATATTCAGAAAAGAATAATCTTTCTCCTTGCATTTTCCCTGTTCCTTGGTATTTTGAATGTCTGCTAAACTCTTCCAAGAGATCTATTGATCAATCTATCAGGAGCTCACTGGCCTAAGAAAAATAGGGGATAGAGGTTTGTTTTAGCAAGTTGAATGTATAGTGGGACTTGACAGCACCAGTTAAACTGGTGATCTTTCTTGTTTGTTGTGTCAAATCCTGGTGTGTAGGTTTAGGACCTGGAATCTTCTCAAGGTACTTTTAGGTATGTAGCACATAGTTTTTGAAAGTGTTCGTTGTGGATTTCTGTAACAGGAGGTTGGAGTCTCTCTGTAAAAGGCCTGTGACACATGACTAGGGAAACAGCTGAGCTTCGGAAGGAATAAAGCATCTTTGAGGGTATGTTCACTTGCATTTAGTTCTTTTCAGATTGATGGGATCATTTTAGTTTTGACATAACCTGTTTGTTGAGCGATTTTAATGAAGTTCTTAAACTCTGAAGGATGTCAGCTGAGATGCTGCTTATGCAACAGTGTCAGCTGTAAACAGAGCTGTTGTGATGCTGGCAGAAGTACACAGACATCCAAAATCAAAAGGATTGACTTCCTTGAAGGGGTTCCAGGGTCTTCTATTTATATTGCAATGTCTTAAGTCACCTAACAGGAATCAGAAAATTGTCGTGTTGCCAGCCTTACAGAGGGATTTACTGGCTTTCTGGAAACTAGAGACAGCTGTTTGGATTGAGTTGATTCCATTCTTCCTCTGTGCTCTTCTGAGCTGTCCGTAGTGAGACCAGTCTTCGCATGTCACATGATCTGCTGTGTGTTAGCAGTGGAGTCCCACGAAACTGGCTTTGTCATGTCCGGCCTTTCTAGCGATTTGGAAGACAGAATTACTTACAGAAATCAGTCAAATGCCTGCTGCCTTTCCAGGGTGTTGTTACTGCTGGAGAAGGTACTGTGTCACTGGTCACAGCAGTGATGTGGTAGGCTGGCTGAAGGAGAGAGAACTGAGGATGGACCCATGCTGCTGAAATGCTGTAGAGAGGCCCCAAGCTCTGATTGCCTAGTTTATCCTTTTGCTCAGCCTTTGCTTGAGATGGGAAAATGCAGCAAGACCTATAATGGGCCGGGCCCCTGCAGTTTCTGCTAACTTGAAGCATCAGTTTCTTTTAAATGAGGTTTGAATCTAAATTGAGCACTTTTTGTTCTGGGGGTCTGCTCTGTGAAGCCTGATGCATCCAAGTTTTCCGCCTTCAAGAGCGTAAGGCAGGAGGTGCTGTGCTGGATGATGAGGTGGGCCAGGAGGGTTCTGTACAGGGACCCCCCATCACACAAGTGATCAAATCTGCACATTGTGCCCATCCACCTGCTTTTGCTCGTGCTGCCCAGTGTAGATGTGGCTTGAAGGAGGAGGGCAGCAGAGAAGGGACAGTTAGCTGCCGCAGTCCCTACCCTTAGGAAAGAGATCAAACGTGAATCTGATGCGTTACGGCTGCAGTTGGGCTATTCCTGTATGTCATGGTCCATCTGCTCCCCTTTGTAACCATGATGCTTTAGCCACTAGCTGGAATATTCTTACTGTGTTTGACACTGCTGTTGATAATCTTGGCATTAGCTTCAGGAAGCACTATTATTTTTATGGGTGTTTCAGATATTTTATGCTTGGGAAGTGTATGCACTTTCAATCAGCTTTGCCATGTAGTGTTGTCTCCCACTAGCCCACAAGCACCATTTTTCTTTTAGGTCTGGAACTGCAGCTATATAAGATCTCAGCAGCTTTAAAGAACCCTGGTGATGTTCCCCTTGTTTCATTGGCGTGCAGTTAAGAATAACTTCTCTGTTGGCTCTCTGATATGGCTTCTGTGTTTAGCTGCTGTCTGGAGGACTGAGGACCACTTTGCAAAAGGAGATGAAGTGTTGTGTTACAGCTTGCTCCTTGGTCCTGCAGAGACCCTGTGGCCCGGGACCCCTCTCTGGAATGCTGCGTTTTCTGGTGGTTTTTGCTCTTCTTCTGTCGCGTGGCACGTTCTCAGTGAGGGCCTCTGTAACCTGATTGCCATGAACTCAGTGCAGTGCCTGGCAGGGAACCTGTGAATGAACTGTGGTCTCAAGCTCTAGTTCAGAATTCGGTTTGGTTCTTTTAAACAAACATTGATGACTCACATGGCCAAGCACATCATCCTTCTCCCATCTTGCAGCACACATCTTTTTGATGAGCTTTAGGTTGTGAAGAGCAGTTGATCAAGGCTTATGTGAGTGAATACTCCTCTACTCTAGGTTTTTAACTCGTCCCAGGGCCTTGTGTCTTACCTCTGGAACTCTTTAACTTCCAGAAAGGAAGTCACAAAAAGTGATGGGTAGAAAAAATGTCCAGCTTTTTGTAGGTCTTGAGTAGGAAAACTATCTCAATAGGTGGAAGGGTAACTGAACTTGCTCTACTTGACCTTACTTTGCTGAGGGGGGAGCTGACTATATAATCTCCAGAGGCCCCTCCAGTCTCAACTCTCCTGGTTCTGTCAGGTTAACTGGTGCCCCACCATTGTTCAATTTTCTGTCATCTTCATAGTGAATTTCTTGTACCAACCCTGGCTTGATTTAGGGTAGATGTAGGTGTTCCACATTTGTGGGTTTGTCTGTCTCTCTTCAGGAAGACAGAATTGTTCTCTCTCACAAGATTAGCTGGAAGTCATCTGTATATGACTGAGTGCTGGTGGAGGTTATCACCTGGAAAGCAGTTGTCCTGTTTGCTCTTTCAAGGTCCTTCAAGGTAGTCCTGTGTCATTGTTTGGATTCTGAAGCAGAGTGGTGATTTTGCTGTCATTGGCGTGATGCTTTTGGGCCTTGAGTGACCTTACCAGGTTTTAGTTTCTACACCCAGACCATTATGGCTTTATGGTGGGCAGCTGATGAACATCACTGTGTTGTCGGGAGAGAGTAAAAATGACTTGTTGGAAGATGTGCAGGTGGCTTGAAAGCAGCTGGACCCTGATGGCATAGCCTTTAGAATAAGATGGGTGGATGGTATTTGTGTAGCTGATACTGTGGGTTAAATAATCCCTGTGATAGAAAACACCTTCATAAGAAATTTGCTATGGAGCTTGTATGAGGTTAACCCTGAGAATGATCTCTGGGCTGTGTGTACCTGCGCCAAGTGCAGTTCCAGTGGCAGGATGTGTTTCAGACCATCTCGGCTGTCTGGTGCGTGCTGTTGCTGTCCTCCGCCTCTGAGAACTGGGAGAGACTCATGAGTACCTTGTGCCAGCATTTCAGCAACTGAATCTTCCAGTCTGATGGGCTCATTCTTAGTCCTTGTCCCTGAGGCAGTTGGTCACAGCCTGCCAGCACTGTGGTTTATAGAAGCTGAAGGAGACACCTCAGTGGGGTGCTGGTGTCACTCAGGTGCTGTTGGCAGTGGGGGAGTCTTGGGGTGTACCCTCATCTCTTCTGGCTCTCTTGTCATTAATGTCCCAAAGAATGTTTCTGGGGTTCTAGGAGCAAACTCCAAGCAGCCCTGACTGGAGACATCTTGAGTGCTGCTGAGGGACTTGGTGGCATTGGTCTGACCCTACCAGTTCAAAGAAGCAGCTCCTGCCAGGTGGTGCCTGGTACCTGGCAGCTGGAGTCCTTTCTCTCTTCTTTCTCTGGACATTGATAAAGATGTTGGTGTTTCTGGGGCTGTTCTACCCTTTGTTTGTGCTTTGGAAGGTTGTTGGTGGAGCTGGGGGTCAGCAGAGGCGTGCTCAGGTATTTTGGTTGTCAGCAGCTTGGCTTAGGGGAGTGGGAGCTGTAATACTGCAATGCTCTCGTGGTTGGAAGCAGCAGTACTGCTGTGAGGAGACCGCAGGTAAGTACTTTCCCCCTGCAAGACATCCCCCAAGTCACAGGAGCCCTAGCATAGCCTTGGGTATGCTCTGTGTGCAGGGTGACATGGGGACAGGTCTGTGAGCTGGGATGGGTTAATACATCCTGTTAAAGAATGGATGTACACTGATATGAACAGCTCGAAATCTTAGTAGTATTTTGTAACTTTTTGTTCATTGTTTTGCATGGTACTTTCGAAACCATAATTTTGGACCTGAATGCCAATTTCCTATGTGTTTAACGAGCTTGCTGTATCATAAAGCTTTTAATCTATTTTTTAAAAAAGCTAAAAGCTTCTTAACTTATATTACAATTTCACCATCTTAAAAGTGTTTTATAACTACTGCTGTCCTTTGATTTGTTTCCATTTTATTTCTATTATCTTGCAGCATCTTTTATCCAAATTCTTCTTTCTTATAAATCTTGTAAGTAGGAACCAGTAGCTTTTCCTTAATTGCTGTCATGCTTTTCTTTTTCCATAATCCCATATTTTATTTGTAAATCCATGCTCATCGTCTCTTGTAGCTTTTGCACTTTTACTTGAAAAAGACAAGTAATTTTTTTTGTGTGTGTTTTTCAATGGGGAGGATTGTTGGCAAAAGCAAATTAATCTGCCTGAATCAGTCCCATCTTTTCTGTACTTTAGTCTGTGATCATGTCATGAATTTCAGGACTTTGCACTAACCATGTTTTTTTTACTTAAAGCTTATTTTACAGACCTAGTGTTTGATTTGTATGCATTGTGCATGTAGTGTTTTTTTCCAACTACAGTATATTGCTGGATAGCTTATTTAGGACAAAAAAATGGCTCATGGGAAGATGCATAAAGATTTGTGCTTATCTGCTACTTACGTCATGAAAATTTGCAAGGTACCCATAGGTTAAATGCCGAATTTGAGGACAAAAAATTCAGAGTAGACACTTGTCATTAAGACATTTCCTTTAAAAAAATAAAACAAAACAAAAGAAACCACTATCTGTAAATTATCAAGTATTCCAACGGCCAAAGTGTTAACACATCTTTGTTTGCAAGGCTGACTGTGAACCCACTGTTCCCCAGTGTCCCAGAGTTGAGACAGAGAAATGTGATGCTGGTAGAAATACATCGGTGTGGTTCTGTCAGGAGCACACCTTGTCTGCTCTTTGCTTTTGTAGTTATAAAAATTTTGGAAATCAGTAGAGTCTTAGCTAAAGATAAGAACGCACTCTTTCTGACATTAGTAATCCTAGAGTAAAGTTGTCCAAGGAAAAGACAAAAAAAATTAAAAAAAAAATCCCACATCGAGTGCAATGTGTATGTTATGTTTTGGCTGCCATCCTGGAAGGAAGGGTGGAGCCTGCAGAGCGAGTGGTCTTGTATCCACATGACCCTGTGTGAAAGGGGGACCAGAGATCTCTCTAGAAAGACTTGGTTTGGGGTGGACTGGCAGAACTGGCCTGCAGGAGCGAGCACAGAGCTGGCAGAGCTGTGTCCCCTTTAGCTCACAGGGACTGTTGTGGGCCAGCCCCCAGTAGCTGCTCTCTGGGGGCTCTCCTAACCTCATACTGACTTGGCAGTTTCAGTGGTCATGTGAGGAGAGGGACACCGAGTTAAGAGAGTGGGTTGCACAACCTTCCCTTTCGCTTATGGGGCCTTAGAATTTTTTGGGTTTTTTTTTAGTAAGATGTTTATACAACAAAACCAGATCAAAGCAGGTTGGTGTTCAGAGAAGCAGGAGATGATTTGGCCAGCTGGAAATTAAGCACTTCCTTGGAGGTCCTAGTAATGCCACCATCTAAATTTTGGGGATTTTTTTTGAGGTAGGAAGGCAAGGTGGCACTTCATTTTTGTGGGGATGAGAACTAGGTGAGGGAGATCCTTGTCCTCCATATAGGGTAGGAAGCTAATATTGGATATAATCTCACTCTTCCCAGCAGAAAGGAAGGGGCAGTCTCTAGCATATGGAGGTAAATTGTTGTCTTCCTTACAGAGGAAAAAGTTAGTTACACCCAAAAATGCTTCCTGAACAGAGGCGCTGGCTCAAATACAGTGAACTAACAGCTTCATGTTAACTACTAAATTGGACGTGATCTTTGTGTCCCGGATCCCATGAGCCTGTTCTGTACGTTGGCACACACAGTGAAATGCTGTTTTTTCTCTCCCCAGCTATAGCGACCCAAGCTAGTGTGGAGTTCCGCCGGAAAGGATCCCAAATGTCCACAGACACTATGGCTTCCAACCCCATGTTTGATGCGAGTGAATTCCCAGACAACTATGAAGCAGGAAGGGCAGAGGCGTGTGGGACACTGTGTAGGATATTTTGTAGCAAGAAGACTGGGGAGGAAATATTACCAGCTTACCTATCCCGGTACTAACCTACCTTCCAGTTGCTTTATTGGTGTGACTTTGTGGTGCAGATTAATTCCCAGTGAACAGCATCCTGCTGCTGTCCAAATCCCATGGTGCCAGTTCAGAAACACCAGGTTGGCCTTCAGAGGCTGGAGGTGCTATCCCTGGCTAACTCCCATGCTGGTCACCTCTTGCATTCTCATGATGCTGTTTTTCATTGGGTTTTCTTCAAGTTCCAGTTGAAGGGGAGTCTCTTAAAGTGTGCCTCCAGCTGGAAGGAACATTTTCTTTGGCACTTTCTTGCCTATTGTATTTTTATTTTTGTTTAATTTGTCACTGAATATTGTTCAGATGGAAAAAACGTGCAGGCATGAGACTTTGTACACTTCATTAGACTACAGAGGGTCTTGTGTTGTCAAATACCACAACACTGGGTTTGTTTTTTTGTGGTTGCTTATTTTGCACCCTTTGAATGTTGAAATGCAGGAATTATTCAAAACATTTGAACCACCTCTGTGTTCAGTTTTGTTTCTAATAAAATTAAGGCAGACTTGCCTATCATAGTATACCTTCTTCTCAAATTTTTGTTAAGTAAAATAGCAAAGACTAAGGCAGAGAATCAATTTTAGGTCACGATTCTCTCAAAACTGTTCAGGTATATTTTTCCCAGATGGCATCAAAACTTCCCAGCAGAATGAACAATTTTATTTCTTGAATGTTGTAGTATTTTGCGTATAGGTGATTCATGTTTCTCTTGCCTGGTCAACGGTATTCCTCTGGGTCTGAAAGCCTTCAAAAGAAACTAAGGGGGTATAAGTGTTCTTTAGCCAGAAACAGCAAAAGAAGCCTGCTTAGAATGGTGGGCAGTGGGTTCCTGCTCCTGATTTTTCATTTGAACTGATTATATTGGCTATGTTTGGTCTCATTTTCCGAATTGTTGTCCTGACATCCTGTCCCTTGTCCTGTCCACCTCCTCCCCTGAGATTTCTCAGTATTTTCCTTGTGCTGAGGCAACAAAATTGTTAAAATCCAGGTTCCACTCCCACCCTTACATGGGAAGGGAGTAGCGGGGAGCAGGTGATCCAAGCACTGTTTGGAATCAGCTGGGTGTATCAACACAGCTCCCAGTCTGAGGGTTGCAACAAGTCAGAGATTTCAGTAAAACTGTGCTGCCCTGGCTCTTCACATGAAATACCTGTGATTTGGGAGCTAGTCAGGTGTGTTTGCCCGTGCTAAAGTAATGTGGGGGGATGCTCATATCAACATTTCCTAGCTCTGGTTCTGAAACTTACTCTATTTTATGTAGACAAGATCAAGTAGTGGCTGCACATTCTTGTTCATGTGGGATTCTGATGGTTTTTATATGCAAATAATTTAATTTTATCTTTCTTTGTCAGATTTTACATGCTTTTAATTCAGGGTTTGCAGATAGCAGATTTCGTTTGCCACCCTGTTCTTGCCAGTGTTATTCTAAACTCCCCTCCTCTGTTCTGCTGTGACCTGAAAGGAATCGATGTCGTGGTTCCCTACTTCATTTCTGCTCTTGAAACTATTTTACCTGACAGGTAAATTGCTGTTTCCATGTAAACATCATCAGATGCTGGGAGGTGTTTGTCTTCTGTCATTCCTGAGTAGTTTCACCAAAGGAATTCTGCAACATGGGGCTCACAGTGTGTGTGTATTTGATGGTGGTACTAGCAGCACTGTGTAAGCTCAAATTTTCAATTTTATTTGAGGCAATTTTCTTCAAAGCAATAATAATGCTTTTTTAAAATGTAATATGCAAGTTGGTAGCTGCGTATTCATGGATGGAAAGGAGTACCTTTAAGAATAGGGGAAAAGAGTGATTTAGCTAAAATATATTGAAAGCCTACTGATTTTAAACTTTCACAAGATATTCATTAGTGGCTGTTGCTACATTCAATAAGTGAGTAATTGTACACAACACTAAATGGAAAAATTGATAATTTAAACTGATGAAATTGAAGTAAGTTCTGAAACCAGAAGATATAACCTCACTTGTCAGAGCTTTATAGATTTCTGGAGGTTTTGCTTAATAAAGCGCTTAGTAGTACTCTCTGCAGGCCTTTTTCAATGGACATGTTATGTCTTGGTACTGCATTTTGTTTTGGATCGTGCATAAAATATTATTTATCTTCTGGGCTTAAATCTGAGCCACTGCTTCTTTTGGATAGGTCTTAGAAATTGCATACTGCACATTACTTAAGACTGGGTGGCTGTATATTTAATTTTAACATAATGAAATTTGGCTCCAGATTCCTGTGAAAAGTTGATTAACTGTGTGATGCTTTGATTTGCAGAGAACTCTCAAAGTTTAAAATCTATGTAAACCCCACAGAGCTAAGAAGAGCTTCCATTAACATCTTGCTGTCTCTGTTGCCTCTTCCTCATCATTTTGGAACAATAAAGTCCGAGGTAGTAAACTTAGCACCTTATTTTGCATTTCTGTTTTTCTTTCCCTGTTGTTTTGGAGTGGGATTTGGATGGCCTGTGGGTTTTATTGGGTGTTCTCTTTAGCACTGAAACACTTACAGTGACCGGGGAACAGTAAGACCATCTTGTCAGTAGCAATGGGTGCTGTGGATGTTGGAAACATTGGAAACAATGCCCTGCTGACGTGATCTTTCATTGATATTGAAATAAGTGTATTTTTTCTTCAGGTTGTCCTGGAAGGGAAATTCAGCAATGATGACAGCTCAACATATGATAAGCCAGTAACATTCCTGTCCTTGAAGCTGAGGCTTGTGAATATACTTATAGGAGCTTTGCAAACAGAAACAGATCCCAACAACACTCAAATGATACTAGGTTATTTCAACTTTTTTATTTATTAACTGTGCTGTAAAAGTGTCTGTCTTAATGTGTCCTGGGATAACATGGGTTATTACTAATGTATTGCTTTGCAAGAAGAAGGTTAAATTCCTGGCAGGTTGTCATATGTGTAATCTCCCTCATACTATGAAAACATCTTGAAAAACCTCATATTTTTTTAAATCTCTTTCTTTTTGCAGATGTGGAGTAGTACTTGAAAAGTAGAGGGCAAAGTAAAACACATTCTAGCATGAAAAGTCAGTCATAACTGGGAATGGCAATAGGAAAAGTCATCATTTTAACTTTGGGAAGGATTCTCAACTAATATATTGCAAGGAAAACATTAGATTTTGGCATGGTTAAGCCTAGAAACAAACTGAAGTACCAGAGACTGATAGTCCAGCACTGGCAAAACACAGATGACATTTGTTTAGCAGTGTGTAAATCCCCAGACAAAAGCCAAAGTTTTGGAATAGAGTCTGGAGATGCACTGTGCACAGTTCGGCAAGAAACTGTTCTTTGAAGTAATGAGTGGATTAACGTTACGCTGAATACTCAGAAAGGAAGTAGAAGATAAAAACTTGGATAGTGCATAATCTATCAACTTAAACATTTTCAGACAAGTAAAAAGGTACTCCCTATTATTCTCCCCCCTCCCCCAATTTTCTCTCTTTCAGCATGATGTCTTTACCACTTCCCTTTTGTCTGTTTAAAAAGGCAACAGTCTGCCTTGGTGTGGGAGGCAGAGACTCTAGCTGGTTAACAGAGGGCAAGGAAAAGATGTGAGCAGTTAAGGGAAAGGGAACAAAGGCAGTCTGCAAAGACTTTTGGAAGGTTAGCTTACAGTAGTTGAAACAGTTTCTTTTCTAGCAGAAGACTAGAGTGGAGTAATTTGAAGGAATGATGTTCAACCGGTGCTGGTGAAGGGGTGAGGATGTTCCTGGTTTGCAAGTGAGACCCTCAGAGCATCAGTGCGCGGAGGATTGCCCCACCTCCAGCACCATGTCTGGCAGCACAGGGTGATGTTCTGTTAAACCCAGCCGTGCAGTCCTGTGCCCCTCACAGTGAGCTGGTTTGCAGCCAGATGGGTAGATGCTCTGCCTTGAATGGGATTTGTACTGTTGTTATTCCCATGCCAGTCTATACCAGTTCGTCTCCCCTGTATTCCTCTTCTGAAACTCCTGTTTCCATACGTGAGGTTATTTCCTGCTGGCGTCAGTTGGAGGGGATTCATGAACCTCCATTTTAGCCAGAAATTCTCACATGTCCACGAGCTTCTCAACAAAAACGCTGTTTCCAGCTGCCACTAAATGTTTAACAGCAAGTGGTACATTTCATAGAATCACAGAGTGAGTGATTTGAGCTGGAAGGGACCCTAAAGACTGTCTTGTTCCACCCCCTACCATGGGCAGGGACACCTTCCATGAGACCAGGTTGCTCCAAGCCCCGTCCAACCTGGCCTCGGACACTTCCAGGCATGGGGCAGCCACAGCTTCTCTGGGCAACCTGTGCCAGGGCCTCCCCACCCTCACAGGGAAGAGTTCCTTCCCAATATCCCATCCAACCCTGCCCTCTGGCAGTGGGAAGCCCTTCCCTTTGTCCTGGCATTTGCCTTCACAGAGCAAGTGGTGTCTTCCTAAAGGTTCATTGTTGGGTGAGACAGGGAAGAGAGGCAGAAAACTAAAACTGATGCCACCAGATATGTCAGTGTTTCAAATGTGTCAGCCTGTTTCAGGTCCATGTCCTGACTCCTTTCCTCATCATCTGGAGGTGATGCTGCCAGGCAGGTACAGGCTGTTCACCCTATTTTACTTAGATCAGAAGTTTTGATTGAAGTGTATTACACTTAAATCTTTTCCAAAGTTGAAGAGAAAACTACCTCCTTGCTCGTTGAGGTGCAGTGGGGTTGGTGACCCCTGCACTTAAGAGCTTTTTGAATACAGTATTTTGATCTCTGTTGGAAAACACAGCATGGAAAGTGAGAGGCTGGGGAAGACTTCCAGGTAGAGGGAATTTCAGTGGATGCTATCTCAGATTATGATACATATCCGTAAATTTCACCTCAGTTTTTAAATGAGCACAATCTGATGGCAGAAAATGAACCATTCCAGTCCTTCTGTGAAGACAGAATCCTTCCAAACTGAGGAATTTGACAGACCTGTCACAGAATAGTTGGGGTCCAAGGGACCTTTGAAGATCATCCAGTCCAACCCTCCCACTAAGGCAGGGTCACTTGGAGCAGGTTACACAGGAACACATCCAAGTGGGTTTTGAATGTCCCTGGAGAGGGAGACTCCATGTTTTCCCTGAGCACCTGTTCCAGTGCTCTGTCACCCTCCATGGAAAGAAGATCTTCCTCATGTTGAAGTGGAACTTCCTGTGTTTTAGTTTATGGCCGTTACTCCTTGTCCTGTCACTGAACGGAGTCTGGCACCGTCCTTGTGACATATTTATATCTTGAGATATTTATATGTATTGATGAGATCCCCTCTCAGTCTTTTCTAGACTGTGTTCAAAGCATTTTTAAAATAGCTGAAAGCACGCTGTTTCAGCTTCCATCTGCTTCAAATGGCTAAGCCTGAAGCAAATTCTGTGTTTTAATAAGAGAGTTTATAAAACAGGGTGGCAGTCTTGTATGTTAGACCTTCTGTGCTTCTATGTAAATTTTAGCAGTCAATGTTCTACTGCAGTCTTTAGTTACCTTCTGATATCTGGTTCTGCAGGTGCAATGTTAAATATTGTTCAGGATTCAGCACTGTTAGAAGCTATTGGCTGTCAGATGGAAACGGTGAGTGTTTTTTTGTTTATTAAGTTACCTCTTCAGAAAGAATGCATTTCTCACTTTACCTACTACTGAAAGCAGCTCAGGTAGCGTTTTGAGGTTTGATCATCCTTTGTACCTGAGAGCATCCTCTGGCCTAAGGAACTCTAATCAGAAAAATCTCATGTAAACTGCTTTTCACTTTGCAGAACGGTGGTGAAAACAACCTGTTCAAAAGCCACAGTCGCACCAACAGCGGCATCAGCACTGCCAGTGGTGGCAGCACAGAGCCCACGACGCCCGACAGTGAGCGCCCAGCACAAGCCCTGCTGAGGGATTATGGTAAGGACAGCTCTTTGGAAAACCCTGTCACTGTGTGCCAGAATGATGCTTCCTGGGTTTTCTGTTCTAGTTCTGGCTAATCCATTAATGTGCCCGGGTGTGAACCCAGGTGGACAGTCCATCTGCGTGTTGCTGATTTGTGCTCTCGTATGCCCTTCCAGCGATTGTTTTAATCCTACTAAAGGACTCTTAACGTTTTCAAAATAAGAATGTAAAAGCTTATGAAAAAGGTGTTTGCAAACGGCTTTATTTTAACTTATGTTTTCAAGACATTTAGTTTTTGTCAAGAGTAATGGGAGAAATGTACATCAAGTGTAAATTAATCTCTTCATTCATTTTGGTGTCATTCCAAATGCTCACCTGACCTCTGCAGCACCTTTTCTTAAACCACATTTAAAGAACATTTGAGGGACTCTGGTCTTTATAGAGCAAGTAAGCAGAATGCTTGTGATGTCTCATTTGTTGTTACAAGATAATTTAGTAATTAACTTCAGTTTGCTATGTCTTATACTGTACATTTTTGATTCTTTGTAGAAAAATCCATGTTCTTCTAACTCTGTGTGTAAGCTGACTGAATGTCAAGATCCTGCAATTCCATTTGCACTTTGGTCCTCATCAGTTTAACTGTTGTTGGCCAAGTAAATGTGAGAACAAGTCACCTTTATCTTATATTGTAGCCTAGGTCTGTCCTCACCAACCAAAAATGTTTGGTGGTGTTTTTTTTTTAATCTAGTTTTATAAACAGCAAGAGGAGGGAGATTATCAGGAAAGGCTCCAGTATATTCTAGGGATTCATATAAACATGTTGGTGCTTTCCCTACAGGATTTGCTTGTTGGAAATTATCAAATTGCCAGTTTTCAACACACCATTTGAATTGTTTGTTTAATTTGTGTGGGTTTTCATTGACAAGTGCTTGTAAAAATATTCATTTGTGAAATTAAAAAAAATCTTCTAAATGTTTGACTTACTGAGTCTTCAAACCATGACATAACTTGAAATATATTTTTGTAGTATATGCCTTTTATTGGATTTTTTAAATTTCCGGTGCACAGAAGGTAAGGTTGTAAGGAATTTATGAAAGAATTTGTATTTCCACTGGGTGCTTCAAACAAGAGAAAATTGAAGACAAGATGGTCTATTGTTACTGTTTAGCCGTAGCAGACTCTTGAATCTGCTCCTGGTGTAACACTGGACATAGCTCTTGAGTGTTTAATGTGGTAATTCAAGTTTTGGGAAGGATATGCCTTAGCTGTCGTAGTTCTCATGTCTCTTTGTAACTAGTCACTGAGCAATTTTTTGTTTCTGACATTAATTTGCATACTTTAGTTTTAACAAATACTTGTAACATTTGTGTTCCTAATATTTTGAAGTGAGAACAACTGATACTTAAAACATTTTCTGTTTTTAATTTTGAGCTAAAAGTTCAAGGGAGTGAAAGATTACAAAAAATTGTCTTTGATTCTTTCATTATCTACGTCTCTTGAACTAGTGCAGCTTTTGATTAATACTAGGTAAGGAAAGAATGGTTAACTTCTGACATAGATACCTAAAATTACATGTGCTCTGTTAGTTCATCAATACAATTACTAATGCTTAATATACATTACCAATGCCTAAATTTTTCTAAGACTACAAGATATGACAGCAATGTAAGTACAATAGCAAAACCTGAAACTGGCTGTTCTGCTGCTGAAATGCAGGAGAGCACTGGGATTATCCAAAATGCCTTAAGAAAAAAATTAAATGGAGCTAACTAGTCTGAGTGGGTTTGTATAATGCCTGGAGTGTACAGGAGGGAATTAGCCTGTGCAAAAGTCACCAAATTTGGAGGTTCTGGGTTGGGTATGATTTATTTTATGTCTGTATTGTGGCTGCTTTGCCTTGTGCCTGTGCTTTGCTTATTGTCACTAATGCTTAGTTATTTTCCCTCCCTGTGGTGTGGTTTTGGGGTTATATCCTAGCTCTTCATACAGATACAGCTGCTGGACTGCTGATACGCAGCATCCACCTGGTAACTCAAAGGCTCAACTCCCAGTGGAGGCAGGACATGAGTATCTCTCTGGCTGCCCTGGAGCTGCTCTCTGGACTGGCAAAGGTGAGAGGTGCAGTTTGGTGTGCTCTGGCCCCTTCTCACAGGGTGGTTGTAGTTCTCTTTGGGTGAAAGTCACACCACCAAACAGATTTCTGCCCCTGAGTTTGTCAGCAAATGTTCTGTTTGGACACCAGAAAAAAACAGCACTGCCACTGTAGGTCATTTTCTCCCCAGTGTAAATGCACTGTGGCTCAAAGGACACGTGGCCGGGGGGTGCTTCTTGGCTGAAGCTGCTGCTCAGGGTGGCCTGTTCAGACACATTGCTCTGCTGCATGATTTTGGCAGGTTTTGTTGAGCTGGCTGGCTGACTCCTAACCTTTCTCATGGATTCCCACATGTGTCTGGCTTTGGTTTTTGTTTTGCTTTTTTGTTCTACACAATCTGCCATATGAGGTTGCGTAGTTGGGGAAAAATTGCCACTAAATTGGCAGTGTCAGTGCAGGGCCCTGGGCCATCAGTTTTCAACCTCCCTGTAAGCCATTTGATGTGGCTTTGCTTGTCTGGGGGTCTGATGTCTGTTCCCTCTGTAACCCAACTGGGAAACAAGAGTTTTTGGTGATGTTAGTTGGCGGATTGCAAATATGCCAGGGAATTAAACAACTTCATTGCTCTTTTTGTGTTGTACCTGCTTTTCCCCTTCCTCCTCATCGTGGAAATAGTTTTTAGAGCTTGAAGAAAGATGTTGTATTTCTAATATGGAGGTGCCGCCTTCTTCAGAGCTTTTTCTGCACCCAGTTGCTTAATTCAACACAAATAACAACTAAAGCCCCTAGGTGGAGGTGGGAGGAGAATGGCTGAGAAGCAAAATGCCCTTTTCTGCCTTCCCTGGTTAATATTAAATATTGTATTTAATAATTCTCATGGAACTGAAGTAATTCTTCCCTGGGATCTCTTTCCCCTTCATAACAAAGTGGGTAGAAAGAAATCACCTCTTCCTGCAGAACTGCGGCAAGGAACCTGTTCTCTTTGTGCCTTTGGAGGTGCCAAGTCCCAAAGCCCTTCTCAGGGAGGGGTTGCCCTGGCTTGTGTCTGTTCAGCACCAGGTTATCAGTGGGACTGGGGAAGGTCGAAAATGCTACTTCCTGCAAGGTTCATGAACCTGCCTTTCATAAGCTCATCTTGAGGAGACTGTTTGCCGTAGATCTTGGGCTTCTGAAGAACGCGCTACCTTAATCCCGGGGCTCTGAATTGTCACCCCATTTGTGGAGCATGTCTGCCTGGCTCCAGTGCTGTCACCAGCAAGCCCATCCACCTTCCTGCCTGGATAAGGGTGCACCTGAATGAGTAAAGCTTTACAAGGCATAGTCAGATGCTACAGAGTAGGAAAAATCCAGCTGTTCCTGTGCTGAGTCACAGTTCTTTAGCCTTATAATGCACATCCTCATGGCGCTGTGAAGCCCAAAAAGGCCGATAAAAACTGCTTAGAGACAAAGTTTTATGTCCTTAAACAGCAAGGTATTTATTGCGACGTCGGGGAAGCCCCCAGCTAGCGCCGGACAAAGAGCTCCCGAGTGGTCAGTGTAAAGACAGGCAATTTATACAGCTCTTGAGAGTGATTACAACATCTCTGCATATATATTCATTCTATTACATTATTAGATTACAATATTCATAGCAGGTGGAGTTAAGGCGGAGTTTGGGGCGTGGTCTCCATTTTGAGGAATAATTTGGTGGTACATCCTGTTACTTCATCTCAGGGGTCTTGGAATTTCTCCTCTTCCTCAGGTGTACCCTTGAACTCTCCATTGTCTTTGTCCTAGTCACTGAAGCTTGGAGAAAGCCTTTGCTTCGGGCCTATTTTACCTATTGAAATGTCTACCTTAGCTTACTTTGCCTTAATTTATTACCACTAAGCCCTTTGTGTAATGCTCCTGGTGTTCTTCTGTGGATCTAAGTCTGCTGAACTGAACAGAACAACATTTTCTTTGAGCAGGGTAGATATGAGGGGGGTTTAGCTTTCTTAGAGCAAGATACTTTGGTTAACCCTTTTAAAGCCTTGCTTTGCTTCAGCTGTGCCTGGCTGTTTCCTGACCCTCTGGTCTGGAACCTTTCTCCCTGCAGCCCTGAGCTGGGAGAGAAGCAGAGGGGTGCTTGCAGTGAGTTTTGGGGAATAGGTTAGGGGGTTTTTGTCAGCCTGCTTCTCTGGGAATGGCTTTCCTGTCCCTTTTTCTGCTGGTGGAAATTACTCTGCTGAGAGTATGTCTAGGGAAAAGCTATCTGAGCAGAATGAAGCTCTTTGGGAAGGGAGACTTGGCAGTGAGTGGGTTCCTGGAGTGGGAACCTAGAGAGGTTCCTAGAGATTCAGAATGGGTTGCTGGAGCAGAAGAAGCAGCATTTGCTGAAGGTAAATTTCCAATACTGCAAATTCAGCTTGCATTTGATTTCTTACCCCAAACCATGTTGGTACCACTCTTGCTCTTGGAAAACAAGCCATGCTATGTGGTGGCACCTCAGGGCAGCACTTCTTTCCACTTAAATAATTTTACCCACAATTTTGAGCTGTAATCATAAAAGAGCTCAACTGCTTATTCCCATTTCTTAAAACTGCATTTCAAAATGCACTTCTTTCTTCCCTGGAAGATTTCTGTGGAGGGATTCTCACCCTATCCTCCTTGCTTGGCCAGGTGAAGGTGGTGGTGGACCCCTGTGATCGGAAGCGGGCGATCAGCTCCGTGTGCAGCTACATCGTGTACCAGTGCAGCCGCCCGGCCCCGCTGCACTCCCGGGACCTGCACTCCATGATCGTGGCAGCTTTCCAGTGCCTCTGCGTGTGGCTCACAGAGCACCCCGACATGCTGGATGAGAAGGTCAGACTCTCTGCTGCACAGATTTTGAGCACTGCAGTTGTGATCCTTCTGTGCTCAGGCTGTCAGTCTTCTTCAAAATATATATATTTTAAAAATATACTTTAAAAAGTATATACTTTAAAATAGTGTGGGGGGGGTGGTTTAGGAATTTCAAAACTGGTTTCTGTGCAAAATACTTCTGAATTTCAACTCCCACTCTTTATTCTCCAATAATGTTTTTGGCTTTAAAATTACCTTTATAGTTCTAAGAATATCTCAGTCTTTCTTCTTGCCTTGTGAAACTGGAAGAGGAGAGAAGAAATCTGGACAAAAACCAGAAAACAAAAAGAGAAATGTGGAAATGAATGGGGTACACATAGCTACCTGCTGCAGGTAGCCATGACTCTTCTCATTTCTCAGCTCTTACATGACTAAAGCATCTTCTCATCTTCTAGACTTAACAGAATTCCTCTGGTATTTTGAAAATCAAAGTTTGTTTCACCAAGAAGTCAGTTTTCTAGACACTGAGCAAAGCATGGGTCAATCTAAGATGGAATTTTCTTGGGAAGCTTGAGAAGAGCATGATGATGAGAGCATGATGTTTCTAAACGCCTTCTGCCCTTCAGCTTAAAAAAAATAAAGATATATGTGCATATTTTTATTGTTGGTCTCCTTTCAGAGCCAACTCAGTGATCTTTCTGTATTTTTCTGGATTAGAGATTTTTATGTTTAGTGTAATATTTTTATATAGTTTTAGATAGAACATTATATATCTTTATATTCTGTTTATGTATTCTATAACACATATAAAAATATGTATATTTTTAAAAAATGAGAACTGAAAACCCACAAGCGGGACTTTAAATATACATGTGCTTTGGAGTAGTGGCATGGCAGTAGGTGACTGGGACAGGATGGGTTCCCGGGATGTGGCACAGCATTTGTTTAATCACTTGCATGATGCCTTATTCCATTTCACCAGGATCTTTTTTTATTGCAGTCGGCACTATCAGGAGATAGTGTTACATACTGTGTGTGTTACGAACTGGACCCCGAGTAACTCCTTCCTGAGTCACGATAGTCAGGCGAGGACCTTTCCCTGCATTTGCATGTATTAGAAATGCAGCTTTCGGGGTGCCTCCCCTTATACTTGCTTTGAATTTTACCTGCTGTATTGCCAGCCAAAACTGTGAACTTTGGTGCAGTTCTTCATGGCCAGTCTTCGCAGCTCAGTGCTGTCAGAAAACTCCTATTTTTCGTCTTCACCTCTTATTCTATATCAGTGATGAATATAAAGGAAGGACAGAGGCCAAGATATAGAACCCTGTCTGGTCTGTGGTCGTACAAACTGACCACTTGTATTCAATTTTAACCAGTATTATTTATTTATTCAGTAGAGTGCTTTCCTTGTTATTCTGTAGCTCAGGCCATGAGATCTGAACCTATGTTGTAGCAATCCAAGTATTTCAGCAGATGATTTTTTTATGTACAACACTTGAGTCGTACCTGTGTTTCTGCTGAGTGTTGGCCTCTCCTGTAATAGATTTGTTGAAGCTTTTACAGTGTACTTTTAGAATATTCTTACTCTTCTCTTGATGAATTAGATACCGTGGTACATTTTACTAATGCAAGCTGTTGGCAATTCAAAGATTTGGAAAAGGATTTCTTGCAGTTTGCCAGATGAGTTGATTCTTAATGTGCTTTGAACTTAAAGTTCTGCGGAGAGTTCCAGAAATGCATTTAATCTCTTTAAATATCTTTACATTTTTCAGTTGCTTTCATAATAGTCCTCTTGGCAGTTTGGTACATGTGTAATGCAATGTATTGTGTGTATTTATTTATTCAAAGCATTTTTTACCATTAGGATGCAAACATAAGTAGTTATCTATAGATGGAGAAAATACCAGTTCTGTAGCAAAGGTGATCTTACTCTAACAGTGTTGGAATAATCTTCTGCCTTTATTTCTGAGCTGATATTACAAGCGGTGCTTTATTTTACTTAATGATATATCACTGTTTCCCTGAAGTCTTGGAGATGTTTATCGGAGTGCTTCTGCTTTAAGGTGTTTCCTCTTGTGTTCTAGGATTGTTTGAAAGAGGTACTGGAGATTGTGGAACTGGGCATTTCAGGGAGTAAATCCAAAACCAGTGAACAGGAGGTCAAGTACAAAGGAGATAAGGAGCCAAACCCTGCATCCATGAGAGTGAAGGATGCTGCTGAAGCTACACTAACGTGGTATGTAATTAATTTGTCAGAGTACCTTTAATGTTCAGTGTTGCCTTGACTGAGGGTGTTTAATTAGGAGTTCCCAGCTGGTGATCTCTGATGTAGCAAGAGCATTTGAGAGGTTAGGCAGAAGCTCCCTTGCTTTGCCCTTTGGGCGGGATGCTACCTTATATCTGTCCCCCCTCCCACTGCAGGTATTAACAGCAAAGAGATTCCTGTGATCACTGTTTTCCCCCCCTGCCTGCTCTCTTCCTTGTCCACCAGAACCCAGACCCTCCTGCAACCCCAGTGTTCTCTTCTCAGCGAGGCTTCTCTGCAGACAGCAGGTCCCTCCCTCTCCCACTTGACCTGGTGATCCTGTCTTTCCACTCCCCCTTCTTCTCATCCTGACAACATGCACTGTCCCCACCCGGACTGGGAAACTGATAGACACTGTGATAGCAGGGAATGGCACATGCAGCAGATGTAGCTGGAGCAGGATGGGATGGCTTCCTGCCCACATTGTGCTTGGTTAATATATTTGAGAGGTTCTACTGGAAATGCAGTAACAGATAATGTGTGGGTTGGGGAGGGGAAGCACAGACATGAAAATTGGGATTTGCTCCAGAGAAGTTGGAAAGCACTGTGTTATGGGCTGAACAGCATGATGGTAGACAGGACAGATTGAGGATGGGGAGGATAAATATGTTTTGCAAAAGGTGATAGCTGCTTTCTTTTTTGCTTTGCTTTGCAATCCCACTGTTATAAATGTTACTGTTAGTAAAAACAACTGTGTAATTTCAAAGGAAAAGCAACTACTCTTTGGAACTTGTAGACAAATCTTTATTGTTGCCTAAAAACATTTCATTTAGGGAGAGGAAACTATCTATTTTCAGAGTAAAGTGGAAAAGCGTGTGGGGAGGATTTTAATAAACTTACTTTTGGTCTTGGTGCTGGTGTTAAGAGTCAAGTCCTGACTTGGATCATGTGATCTTCAGTCTGACACTGGACAGCTCTCACTAGTGGTGCCTGCCATAGAAATTTTCAGTTTCTGGTAGTGTTAGGTAGATCCTGTACAACTTCAGATGATTTAAACTGATGCTTCTAGAAGCCTCCCAAGGCTGTGCCTCCAAGGAGATAGGCACAGTTGGACCACACCTGGAGGCTTTCTTCCAGGGAAGGTTGCCATCTGTGATAGTCATGCTTGTGTGATCCTGGATGTTTTAGGGTCTTAATCACTTAAAGAGTTTTGTGTTACTGTAATCTATACTTGAAGAAAGCAAAGGCAGTCATAACTAATGCACTGCCATGTCTGATATGAGAGGGCTGAAGTATGGATGATTGGAGGAATAATCTTCTAAGAATGGACATAAACAGAGCTGTGGAAGGGTACAGATTTTCATGCTTTAAAGCAAGTCTTAATGTATTTATAACCCAGGTTATAAAGAAACTCATTCTGTAGGCAGAATATCCTTTGTAGGTTTTCATGTATGTTTTTCTGAAGTTACGGATTACTTTAAAACAGGCTGATGGGTGAGGGCAGGTGTGCCCTGGTAGAGTAGCTGCTAGATCAAGATAGAGATGAAGAATATAAGTGCAGGTTTTTTCTCGAAAGAACAGTTCATAGTCTTAATCTGTCGTAACTCTCAACTTGTTTCCCACTTGCAGCATTATGCAGTCACTTGGAGCCTTTCCTTCTCCCAGTGGTCCTGCTTCTCCTTGCAGCTTGGTGAATGAAACCACGTTAATTAAATATTCCCGTCTCCCTACCATAAACAAGCACAGCTTCCGTTACTTTGTTTTGGATAACAGTGTCATCCTGGCCATGTTGGAGCAGCCTCTAGGGAATGAACAGAGTAAGTTCAGACTCCCCATTTCCTCCTTCTTCTGGTAAAAACTCTTCATGCGGAGCTGCAAAACAAAGGTACTTCATCAAGTGTCTCTCTCGTGTTTCAGAGGCTTAGCTGTTTGTGGATGTGCACACTGAGCAGAGGTGCTCTGGGGTAAAGTGGTGGGAAGTAACTTTAATGCCACTAAGAGTCAAACACGCACAAGCCCACCCAAATGGTTCATGCAGTTGTCTAAGAGTTTCACCCAGTTAGATTGGATACTTGCTGCTGACTACCATTGAAATTATGGGTGATGGACAAAAGCAACAGCATTACAGTTTGCAACATCCTTGTTCATAAAACAATGAGAATATAAAGCGTATAGGAGATTTGATGGGGATAAGTGCTCAACACATGGTGATGTCTCCTTTATGCTTGCACCACTGCTGTTGCTTACTTCAGACCTCCTGTTACTGCATATTTCTGTGGGTGCTTTTCAACTCAGGTGGTTTTTAGGTGCTTAGAAGCTGTTACAACTTTCCCATGTCCATCCTGTTCTGTCAATGACACCTTCTGTAAAGGAGATTTGTCACAGAGTGTTGACTTTCACAGCTGAATCTTCACTTGTGTCAGCCTCATAGGCTTTGACCATCGAGAATTTATATTACAAAAATCTGGTATTAAATTAAACGATGCTTTGAACTGAATAACTGATCCCCTGATCCCTCTGTAAGTCTTGATATGTCATGGCATTACCTAGATAAAAATTCTCTTACATGCTACCTCAGTTTAACCTCTGTTAGATCTGCTACATTTTCCTCAACTATGGACATGATGGCGCCTAGATACTAGTCTTGAAAATAGAGATTGCACAGAACTGCATGAACTGGCTCAGAGAAGTTGTTATTTTGAATTGTGGTCCAGAGTGCTCTGCCCTCTGCCTTGAGAATCATTAAATAGCTCTTGCAGGAGGCTCTGATGCTGGGAGCTATTGCCACACATCCACCCCCAGTCTGTGCTGGAGCAAGTGTGCTCCTGACTGGAATGGATTAGAGCATGCTAGAATGGCTAAGCAATTCTCATCCTCACTCTGCCTCTGCTAAATGCATTACTGAGGAGTCTTGTAAAGCTATTAGAATCACAAATTAGATTATCTTTTCTTGCTGTGCATAACTTGCTTACAAATCCTGTTTGAATTACAAGATTAATTGCAATAATGAATGAGTACGTCAGCTCACTTCTGAGGCAGATCGCTGAAGTGAATGGCTGTGGGGAGCTGGTTTTGGTGATCTCTGTGTGTGCTTATGTAGCTATGCTGCACTCTGTACTTCCCATGAAATACTGGGAAAGGAACAAAAATCTGCTTGTTACCTACTGGTGCCAGTGTGTGGTTTATGTGCACAAAAGATGAGTGCAAATACCTTTATAAAGAAAAGCTGCAGAACTACGATGATCCCTCATCTAAGGTGTCTATTATCAGTGGCCTTTTAGATCTCAAAGGAGGACTGAAATCCCTGCAGTGTTAAAACCATCATTGTGCCAGTAGAAAGGCACCTCAGGACTCTGCAGTCTGACCTCCTGCTCTAAACAAGGCCAGCAGTGAATTTGGACCAGGGCAATGTAACCTGGTGTTGTCCAAGTAGGTCTTGTAAACCTGTGAGGACAACTTCTCTATGTCCCTATGTCTTGTGAAAAATTTTCAATTATGTGGAGTCCGAATTTTCCCCAGTCTTTGACCATTGTCTCTTGTCCTTCCCCTGTTCTTACTGCTGCTGTTTGTGAGGGACCTTTGCAGAAGGTCATGGAAGCATCATGGAATCTGTGTCCATGTGGCCTTTGTCTCACCTGAACAGGCAGTGACTGGACAATCTTCTTCTGGAGATAATTTGGAGAGAAACTGTGGTATGAATTTGGGTGAAAGTTACTTTTAATGATGAAACTGAGCTGGCAACTACTGAACAGACCACAAAGTAGAATAGCACTTGCTGCATAGAGGAGATTTGCTTGCATCTCACCGGGAATTGTCTTCAGGGTCAGGGAAGCGTTAACCTTGAAAACAAAACCTCTACCATCATGCCTGCATTTCTCTTCTGTTAAATGATTACACGGTGAACTGTTTACAACATATGATGTATTATTCTCTTAACCCATGTACTTTGCAGATGACTCTTTCCCCTCTGTCACGGTTTTGATCCGTGGGACATCTGGAAGATTTGCATGGGCCCAGCAACTCTGTCTTTTACCAAGAGGAGCTAAAGCAAATCAAAAGGTCTCTATCAAAGCCCGTAAAGAAATCTTTAACTTAGAGATGTTCAGCAGAAATTCCACTAATGTGAGACAGCCCCCCAGAGCTGGTGATTATACATTAAGGCTGAGCTACGGGGCCTTTAGCTGTAGGTAATGTGCCACATCTCTGGGGACTCTTTACCACTCGTGATTAATATTAACTGCAGGCTGTGAAAGTGCTGTTGCCTTCTAGCTTGCTTAGGGGGAGGGATCCATTCTCTTTTTTTTTTTTTTTTTTTTTCTGAAAGCATCTTCTGAAGTGGTGGGGGGTAAGGCACAGTGTATTTAGTGTGTAGGCATGAGTGTTGGTGCTGGTTTTCAGATGTCAGGCAAAGCCCTTGTAGCATGGGGAGCGAAGTCTGGAGGCACTGAAGGCAGTGCTGCAGAGAGAACGGCTCTTCAAACCATGGAACCTGATGTTGCAAAGATGGCTGTAAACCTGCTGTGAAAAAAATTATTCAGATGAACTCTGGAACAGGTCTGGAGAGGAACAGTGGAGGAGAAATATCCCAATCTCGTTTTACTGCAGTTGTCTAGTGGAGCACGTACTCCTGTTATGAAAATTTCCGTCTGTGAATTTCTCCAAATCTTTAAATTCTTCACATGACCCTTGGTAAAATAAAGGCAATAATGATGCAGCTGAAGTGACTGTTCATTAGTCTCAGCTGGCATGTTCACATGAAGCAGCCTTCGGGAGGACCCTCTGGGATGTGTTTGGAGCTGCGCTGTCACTGGAGCAGAGCCCCATGGCTAGTGTCAGTCCAGGTGTGCTACCTCTTACACCAGAGGACAGGCCATGACTTCACTGCTGAGCTCCTGACTTTTCCAACTTGAAGGCATTCTATCTTTAATGTTAACAGTTTTCCCCTTTTGAAATGTAATTACTAGTAAATAAACTTACGAAACAGCATTCAAGATGCAAGGAAAGGGCTTGCTTGCTTGGACATTATGCAGCTGTAAACGTGCACCTAGATCTTTTGTTGCTCTCCATGGTAACTTGAAGTTTGGAATTACATACTGGCAGTATAGAACCTAATATAGTAGCCATGTCAGAATTGCACCATGATCCCTGATGTAAGTCCTTCAGATATTCTGGCAGTGCATCTCCCTCCTGACCCACAGCATTGCTGCTCTCCTCGAGGCCTTATTGTGACCATCATAGTCAGGAGGGTTGAAATGGAGCTTCTCAAACACTTGCCAGCTTTCGCTCAATACACTTAGAATGGGCTGAAAATAAGATGTTGCCATGTAAGCTTCCCATTTTTATTGGGAATAGCAACTGCTTAGAGGTTAGACAGTAAGCAGGCTTCATAGATTCCAAAATGGGCAGAATTGTGTCTCTCTTTAAAATTCAGTCACATTTTTAATACAGGTCTATTTAAAGTACTTTAATGGTTTTTTTTTAATGAGCTGCTCACTAATGGATTAGCGTAGTTCTGGTGGGGAGGGGAGAGGGAATGTTTTTCATCTGCTATAATAAAGTATTGTCTAGTGATACAATACCTTGAATGTAAAAACAATCTTCTTTTTATCAGACATTTGTACCAGAACCTCGACCAGCTCCTAAAAATGACGTTGGATTGAAATACAGTGTGAAACACCGCCCTTTTCCTGAAGAAGTGGACAAGATTCCATTTGTGAAAGCTGACTTGAGTATTCCTGATTTACATGAAATTGTGAATGAGGAAGTAAGTAACTGTCTCCGACTTGATTTTCTTTTTGGGGGGTTTTGACTGTTCATGAGTCATGCACTAATGTCTTGCTGTAAATGGTTTTACTCTTTAGCTTGTCTACTTTCATATTAATGGAATAATAACCTCTGCAAATTAATGAAATCTGTGCACTTCTCCAGGAAGATGACAATGCTTTGGATGTGTTTTTTGGGAGGCACTGCTCAACATGTTTTAATACTGATCCTAATATCCTGGTATTACAGGAAGCAATGACTTGCATTTTGTTGCTTCTTCTGGGGAAATGGAAAGGCGGGGCTTTTTGGGGACCTCCTGGGGGGGAGAAGGGAGTGTGTGTCTCAAATATTTTAAAGTTTCACAGGGTCTAATGTGTTTGAGTTTCTGTTCACCTGAATGGGAGAAGCCATAGCCCATAGTGGATATTTACAACAGCTCTCCTATGCAAACAGGGTGTTCAGATGTTCACTTTGTAATGTTGTAATGTCTTGTTGATAGTGTTCTAGTAACCATCTTGGTGCTGCAGTTGCTGCTGTACCTGTGACTTAGAGCTTTCCAAAGGGATGGGACTGTGTTCTTTGTTGCTCTTGGTGGTTTTGGTGAAATCAGCAGTTCACACAATGTTTTCCAGCTCGAAGAGCGACACGAAAAGCTGAGGAATGGCATGGCCCAGCAGATTGTCTTTGAGACTTCCATAGATCAGAAAAGTGAGGAGGAGTGGCGGAAGAAGAGCTTCCCTGATCCGGTCACGGAGTGCAAGCCCCCGCCCCCGGCACAGGAGTTCCAGACCGCGCGCCTCTTCCTCTCTCACTTCGGGTTCCTCTCGCTCGAGGCATTGAAGGTGATCTTTGTGTGCAGTGGGTGCACGAGCCATCACGTTCACACTTGTAATCATTCCCACAGATTCAGTTAGGTTTTGGGGTGATTTTTGAAGATTTTCTAAACATAACTGCTGCAGAGGGGGTTGCGCTTATGTAGGTTTAGTCCTACATAAACACTTGGGGGTACAACTTGGTAGAGGTTGATCCGTATTCTTAATTTGAAATTCTGCCTCTTAATCTGTGGATTCTCCTTTTATTTGTTGCTTTTCCTTCCAGAAAGCTGTCAACAAAAGTAGACGATTGAGCATTTGCAAAAATGATGTCTGAAAGTGCTCAGTATTTTCCATATTATTAGTATTTAGGTTAATATGAAATTGCACATGTGACTATCGTAGCTGTGATGTTTTGAAAGCATCTGCTGCTTTTGTTGTGTGCTCTTCCAGAGCAAAATATGGTGCCTGTTTCACTGGCAAAATACCGTTTTTATTTAATGAGAGTAGAATGCAACAGATTGTCAACCTGTTATGCTTGCTGTTACTCATTTACAGTAACAAGATTATATTGCATCAGAAATTTGTGTATGATTTTGCTCTTAGAAAAGGGAAATGGTCTTTTTGTGTTTTAATGGATTGCTGTTGCAGCTGCAAAGACCTTTCAGGTAAGAAAGATATTTTTTTAAGCTGATGAACTCTGTCTATTGGACAGGAGCCTGCTAACAGTCGTCTACCTCCTCACCTGATTGCACTTGACTCTGCTCTTCCTGGGTTTTTTGATGACCTTGGCTACTTGGATTTACTACCTTGTCGTCCTTTTGATACTGTTTTCATTTTCTACATGAAGGCAGGCCAGAAAACGAGCCAGGAGGTAAGTGAAAGTGTGCCAGCTACTCTGTATTGTCTTGTTTCTACTAATTTTCAAGTGAGTAAAGCATCACTGCTAGTGATTGGAGTGCCAGAACCAGTGTGAGCTACAAGTCACTGCATACTCTCTTCATCTGCAAGTTGAAGTACATAGCTCACATTTAGGATTATTGTAACACTTTTAATATTAAAAAAAAAAAGAAGTATTTTTATTATGTGTTCTGTCCTTATTGTCCTTATTTGTAGAGTTCAAAGATTCAGATCAGAAAAGCATTTCAGCTTTGTTGGCTCAGCTTGCAGGAAAGGTTGCAGTTTATTCCAGCAATGTGCAATGTCAAGGTAGTTTGGTTTCATTCTAATGTTAAACACGTGTTAAAGGAATTATTGTTTTTTAAGTCCCTACATTATACTGTTTAGATTCAAAGGTAATTAGGTTAATTGGGTTAATTTGTGCAAATCTAAATTGTGACTTCTTTGTGACCTATAAACTTGCTAAGAGGGTTTATGGGCTCATTAGAGGAGGGTGTTTCTCTAGTACCTTCTCATTCCATTCATAATTCTTGTAGTAAAGAGTAGAAGCTGACTTCCATAATAAATCGTGATGCCAACTCCTTGTGTCACTGTGGACGCACAGTGGACAGAACACTGCAGCACCTTCTGCTTCTGTGTGGGACACAATTCATTCCCTGGAACCAGGATCATGCTGTTTGTGAGTGTTCAAGCTGCAGTTCAGAGTAGCCAGTACAAAGTGTTTTCATCTGCTAAGTCAGCTATGAAACAAGATACTAGGTTTGCCTTCAAGCTGAGATGTGCTCTTGCTGAGCTGGCAGAATGTTTATATGCTCCTGTGGAGCTCTTACGTCTTCTAAACCATACTTACCCTGTCTTGTTCTGACGCACAGCTATGACTTCAGTGTGCTCAGTGATGAGGATTAATAATGATATTTCAGGGCAGCATGTGTAGTCGCTGCTGAACTCTGTACGAGGCACTGGGATGGGGTGTCAGGACCATGTGGCTACAGAGCCTCCAGCCTGGAAGCTTTCTTCCAGTGCCCATCCCTGCAGTTCCTTCTTTGTTGGGGCCTGTATCCTAGTGTTCTGCCCCTGCACAAACCAAAATCGTTGATGCTCCTGCCCCAGCACAAATTCCTGCGTGGCCCGGAAAGGATGGATGCATTGTCTGTTCCACCAACCCCAGTGGTTCTGGTACCCAAATCAGAAATCACCCATGTCCCTGTGTACTGTTTGGTGAAGGGCTCAACTCTCACTTGGTCATAATGAGATAAAAATTGCCATCAGATGTGGAAACATCCCAGATCTCTGTCAGAAGTAGGATTAAAGTTTAAAGTGAACAGTACAGTGTGATGTTTGATCAAAGTGCACACTCAGTCCTGCTGAAAATTGTTTTGGAAAATATGTTTCATAATTTAATGTGCTGTGATGCCTGCCCTCTAAATTGCTGTATGTCATGTACAGGTGAGTAGTGAGGAAAATACTTTTCTTCTCAAATTTCACCTCAGTTTAACTGTGAAAATTGTCCAGAAAACCTTTGTGTTACCTTTGGTTCAGAGCAGATTCTGCTCTGAACACTCTGTGTTTTGTTCCTGATGAGTGGCTGAGTCTCAAAGTTACCATTTCCAGCAGTTGGATTCACAGTTTTACAGGCTTTGAAAATGCTAGCAGGAAGTCAAGTTGATTGACTAGGATGTGGCCAAAGAGGATGGGAAGATACTAGGCAGCAGAGAGTAGTGTCCATGTAGAAAGTCTGGGGTTCCAGGCTTGTTCTGTAGCTGTATTTGGGCAAAATTGCGTTGGTGACAAAAAATGTTAATTAAAAAGCTGTGGAGGAAGAGACTTGTTTCCTGCTTCTCTACCAACATGGTTGCTGCTGGTTGTTTCAGATCCTGAAGAACATGGAGTCTTCCAGAATTGTTCAGCCCCACTTCCTGGAGTTCTTGTTGTCTCTTGGCTGGTCTGTTGACGTCGGGAAGCACCCTGGGTGGACTGGTCATGTCTCAACAAGCTGGTCAATCAACAGCTGTAACAGTGATGAAGAGGGACCTGAACAAGGTAAGACGTAGTAAGTGCTGTAATATTTAATTAAAATGTTTAGGCTCCTTTAGAAGACAATTTAAAATTTCTTTTTCCTTGTATACCTGTCTGAGCACTGGCATATTTTGTTTTTTTTTGATAAATGCTGATGTTTGCTAGAAAGAAATGTGTAAATGTCTGTATGTTGTTGGGAGGAAGTAATCTCAGCAAGAAATACCTCCAGGCTGTATTTTTAGTAGAGTTGATGAGTCTTAATTATATTATCCCAAACCAGTATTCAGGTGAAATTGGTTGCAGGTTGTGCTGCATACTGGCAAATAGGCGTAAAATACTGTGTGATTCAGTGTTCTGTAAGTAGATCTTTGACTCTTAAGTTAGCCTTGCAGTTGTGCTTGGTAGGAAGGAATGAAAACAAGCTGCTGTTTGTAGGTCCCAGAAGTTAGAGCCCACATACAGCTCCTCTGTCCTACTTCATTGGCTCTGCTATTTTCCACTAGAACAGCTCCTCCCCTGGGCTTGTCATGCACCACCCTCTCCCCATTCTGTCACCCAAAATGATCCTCAGGGCAGCGAGTTGCTGTCCCAGGGGGGGAAACTGCAAACTGGGTTAGCTTCTGCCTTGGACAACTTGATCAGATTCCCCAGGAACTGATAGTGTCTGAGTTGGTTTCAGTGTCACTGCTCTGAGGGCCAGGCCTGTTCTTGGTGACCTCCAGAGCTGCAGCCTCTGCTGTGGGCTACTCGAAGGCAGGGAACAGGCTGATCCCAGCTCCTTCATCGTCCTTGACCTTACGTTTGCATCAGGTGGGACACTGTTAGGGCTGCAGGTGCTTAAGCAGCACTTGCTCTGCTGTCCCTTCACTGTGCCTTAGGAATGCTCTTCACCAGCTGAAGGCTTGTCCCTCCTGTTATGGAATGAAATACAAACCACAGAAGGCCAGAAATGCCAGGGAGAAGTTAGAGAACAGGCATGGCTTTCTCTGAGCAAGTCAGGGTGGATTACAGAATGGCCAAGTCTGGGTTTAATTTTGCATTAAGGACAGGGTCAGAATCTGCTTTCCTCAGAGGCAGAGCCCTCTCCCCTCCCTTCGCAGTGGATTTGTCAGTGTGACTGTGCAGAAGGCAGTGCCCTGAATTAGGGGGGGGACCTGGTCTGATGTGCACTTTTTAACTTGGATTTTTTTCAGCCATTTGAATGGGATCACAGACCACCAAATCACTTAATTAATTCAACTGACTGGGGGAAGAAGGAACACAAAAGGCATTCAGAGATGGAAGGGAGGGAGGGAGGGAGGGCAGGTTACTACTAATCTGGTTCTGCTGGGGAAGAGTCAGGAGCACAAGTCTGATGAGGAACTGCTGAGGGAGCTGGGGGGGCTCAGCCTGGAGAAAAGGAGGCTCAGGGGGGACCTTCTGACTCTCTACAACTCTGTGACAGGAGGGTGAAGCCAGGTCGGGTTCAGTCTCTTCTCCCAGGTAACAAGTGACAGGACGAGAGGAAATGTCCTCAAGTTGTGAAGGGTTGTCCAGCCCTGGCACAGCTGCCCAGGGCAGTAGTGGAGTCACCATCCCTGGAGGGATTTGAAAGCCGTGTGATGTGACCCTTGAGGACATGGGTTAGAGGTGGGCTTGGCAGTGGTGAGTTGACAGTTGGACTTGATCATCTTGGAGATCTTGTCCAACCTACATGATTCTGTGATTCTAGAATAGCTTCCAGTGAGGTGTGATGAAAATAACTTCTTAGGTATGTTTCCCTGTATACCCCCAAAAGCAAAGAAGTTCTTAAACAGTTGGGTTTGGGTTGTGGTGCTGTTCCCTGGGAGCTGTGCGCTGGAGATGTGGGAACATTTCCCTGATGGTGAAGCGTGGCTTTGAGTCTTTGGTGTGCCTCTGGCCACTTCTCTGTCAGCATGCTGAATTTCACTGCTCCAGTGGCTTTGCTGAGGCAGCTATCCCAGGAACCCTTCTGTAAACTGGAACAGAGAAGTAATTCATTTCAAAGTCCTTACTAGTCTTTCTGGAGGTGACATGGGGAAGGAAAAGAGGGGAGGGAGGTTCTTTCTTTGTTTAAAGGCCTGTATTGGCCAGCTGTGATGAGGGCATCAGTGGGGGCTCAGAACGAGGAGCTTTCTTGAATGGATTGGAGACAGATCTTTTTCTAACACTTGACAGAGAAAATGCTGAGGAGAGTCTGAAGAAACTGATTTGAATTCTAGAATTGTATTAGACTGAAGTTATAAATGTTAGAATTCTTTGGGAATGGAATGACTAACTGAATGATCCTGCTAGAGGGAATGCTCAGAAATAGATAGTAGGTGCATTCCTGTGGCAGATGTGCTGACTAGAGTACTAGGAAATAAGGAATCCAGTACATTAGAAGTGTGTTCAGCATAAAGCCATTCCCAATCCAAAATGCCTTTTCCTTCGAAAAAGCAAAAACATTTATCTGACAAGGGTGGCTAGCCATGAGATGTGACTGTGAAATCCTTTAATTTTAAAATGAGATTTGCGTGATTTTTTTCTCATTAATTGCTTCCTTCTGGCTAAACTGTCCTTTTCTGCCCATTTCAGATGATCTAGTTATCTCAGAAGATGTTGGGGCAAGTATCTTCAACGGGCAGAAGAAGGTGCTGTACTATGCAGATGCCCTGACAGAAATCGCCTTTGTTGTCCCATCGCCGGTGGAGTCCCTGAGTAAGATCTCTCTGTACATGCTCTTCACAAAAATGAAACCAGCAGTTTTTTTTTTAGAGAGCTTTTTCAGAAGCAAAACCCTAATGAGCTACCTAGTAGTGTGTTTAGCAAGACCCTTGTCAGAAAGCTATGGACATTTAAATTACAGCATCCTAGTCCTTAGACTTCTTTCTGAGATGGCATCTGCTCTGTGCCCCTCTTTCTCAGTGTGAGCCTCAGTAGATGCCCGGGGGTGCAGAGCAGTGTTGCTGTTACCTGGGTGTGTCACTGGACGTGTGGTTCACCAGCAGCTGGGGATGTGTATTTTTTTCCCTTTCCTGCCAATGATGTGCTCCTGCAGCACATGGAGGAGCATGTGCACAACTGCTATGGAGGAAAGCAACAGGTTTCATGGCATCCTTGGCACACTAAAACTGATGTGCAAAAGTTGCCTGGAATAAAAGGGTTGTAGACATATGAAGGAGGAGACTGTATTCCGTAGAAAATTGCTGTGACGCTGGTGAATCCATAGGGAATGCTTTAATTGCAGTCTGTTCCCGGAACAATTGGCAGTTGTTGTTTCCCGACTCCTCTTCCTGCTTATGGGTGCTATAGTGACTTGGCCATTTATATTTAGTTTCAAAAAGTGTTACAACATTTTTTACTTTCAAAATCTTGCACATGATGACAGTAAAGTTTTTTTGGCAGAAGAGTAGACAAACCCCACCTTCTTTCTTCTGGCTTACAGCTGATTCGCTGGAAAGCAGTGTCTCTGACCAGGAAAGTGACTCCAACATGGATCTGCTGCCAGGAATATTGAAGCAGCAGCCTCTGACACTTGAACTCTTCCCCAACCATACAGACAATCTTAATCCCTCACAGCGGGTAAGGCAAAACTTGCACTGAAAAATAGCTATTTTTTTTTCTTTTTCTCTCAAGAAGCACACTAGCAATGCTGCAGGATTTTTGATGGTATATGATTTGGTTTCCTGGGATGTGGAACTCCTTGTTCCTTGCCATTAGTCTTTGTCTGCTTTGGTCTTGCCAGAATTTGCACCTACAGTAGGAGATTGCAAAATTACATTACAAATATAAAACTTAGGTATGCTAAGTAGTAATACTCTGCATCCTGAAATGTGTGCAGGAAAAAGGTATATGCAGTATTTACAGAGTAATTAAGACACAAATCCATGCTTGAAAACTGAGGATGGATAGATGTGAATACTTCTCCTACCTGCCCAATTTAAAAGTGTGTCAGTTGTGTCTGAAGTGCTAGATGTGAAGTTGCTTTTGTACTGTAACAAAGCAGGAAAACATGAACTGTTGTATCTGTAAGCAAAGGATTTACAACTGTTGATTGCCTGTTTAGAATTCACTTCCAAATGTATATTTAGTTACTGATTTAAGGTCTTTGAGAACATTAAGAAAAACGTTTAACTGATGCAAGATTGAATATATTAGTTTGTGTTGAATATAAGTAGTGTAGAAACCCAGAATGCAGTAGGTAGTTCCAGCACAGCTGCCCTGACTCGAGAGCTGGTAGAGATTGTACCTGGCTGAGATGTGCATGACTGGGGAGCAGCTGGGAAATACTTGTTGGCTGCATCATTGGAGTCATGATGTTTGCAAATGTTACCCTTGTGTTCAAAACAGCTCAGTCCTACTTCCAGATCCAAGAGGATGCCTCAGGGCCGGACCATTCCACCGATGGGACCTGAAACCAAAGTGTATGTGGTGTGGGTGGAACGTTACGATGATATTGGTGCGTACAAGTTCTCACTGTTCACTGAAGTAACAACAGAGCGCGAACCAGAGGCAAAACTGTTCCCTTCTTTTATCAGATGCTAGATCAGGGAACCACAGACTGGTTTGGGTTGGAAGGGATCTTTAAAGGTCATTTAGTAGAAGCCCCCTGCCATGCTCAGGGACACCTTCCACTATCCCAGGTTGTTCCAAGCCCCGTCCAACCTGGCCTTGAACACTTCCAGGGATGGGGCAGCCACAGATTCTCTGGCCAACCTGTACCAGGACCTCACCACCCTCACAATAAAAATAAATCCTTATTCACGTCTGTAACAACACTTCTGAGATTCTGAATCAGTTCTCTGGTATTTGAATGGCAATCCATGGGGTGTAGATGAATCAGTAGCGTGTGTAGGTCTGAAGTTCCCTTTACGTCTGGCAGTACGTGTGAAATGCTGTCATGAACCTTCTTAAGCTCAGTACACAAGGCAGTGTGCCTCCCTGCTTTTGAGTTCCCCTCAGTTGCTGTCTCCTCAGAGTGAATGTGATTTCCTTTAACAAAAATGGCTTCTGACACCTGCTGCTTCTGTGCTGAAGGGATCATCATCCGCCTTGCTTTGGTGGTACTTTTGAAATTCTCCATGTTGCCTCTCAAGAGAGGGCTCGTTTATTCTGCACTCAGGGTGCCTTTTCCATGCTGTGCATCCCAGCTCCCTTCCTGCCTTGCTCAGGCAGGGTCCTGCTCCAACTTCATGTTTCTTAGTTTGGTGTTTCCTCTCTGACTCTGGGTAGTGGCTGGTCTGGGAGAGACCCAGCATTGCCTGTCCTGTTACAGCCATGGCGTGGCCATGGTGGGCAGCTGGCTCTAGGTCTTTGTCCCCAAGACCTTTTTGTGTGCTGGTTCCAAGCCATGGCCTGGCCTCAACCAGAGTCTCTCTGCACTGGCCTAGCTCAGCAGTGTCTGCAACACAGGGCAGTAACTGATGCTTTACTGTCTTTGATTTCTAATCCTGGTTCTCAGTCTGACAGTAAGGGTGGACCTTAATTAAGCCCCTAGCTCCTTCCAGAGTAAAGCCAACAAGAGAGGGCGAGCAATCAAGAGGAAGCTTCCTGTGAAGTGTAGATGTAAATTCTCAGGAAGCCCACCTTGTCCACAGCATGTCCCTCAGAGCCTTACTGGGGTCAGGAGAGACAGCAAGTTCTGCAGCATCATTTCCTTATCCAGACATTGGCCCAAAGGGTGTTCCCTTATCTTCAGGAGTCCCTCGCCCACGTGTTTCCAAACTGGTGTCCCTGACCCACTTCCTTCCTGGGTGGCAACTAAAGCCAGCTCACTGCAGAGGCAGCAACTGTGCTGCACAGGCATGTTTCTGCTTGGCTGCTTCTTTCAGCAGTCGTAGGAATCTCCCAGAGTTCTGGGCCTGACGCTGAAGAAAGGAGTTTGTGAGCCTCAGTAAGCATGGCAGTTGGATGGGGGGTGGGGGAGCTCTTGGAAGAGGCTCCTGGCCCAGGGGCTTTGCCATATGCTCCTTATGTTCTTGGCTTTTGCCTTATGCTTCTTGTGTATCTTATAGTCTGGACAGTGGAAGAGCTGTCACTTTGTAGTCAAGGGTATCACCCCAGTGCCGCCTGCCCGCCCTGCCTCTTGCTCCATCTCAGGGTGCTTCCATGGCTCCCCATGCTCTCCCTCTCTTGGTCCAGCTGCTGAGTACCCTTAGCATCCCAGATCTCATGGCAAAATCTGCTTTTGGACTTAGACTCTTTCTGTGGAAGCACTGTCCTGCTGCCCAGACTGTACTTTTGTGAATGACCCTAAACATCTCTCACCCCAACAAGGTGATTGGGAAGTGCCAAATCCCCTTCCAGGCATTCAGGTTCTTACTTCCTCTTCCTGTGCCTTCATTATGCAGTCCTTGTTACCCAGAGCATGGCAGCAGAGTTGTAGGTTATGGTGGGGATCTACAGAGCTTGGATTTGAGGGTTTGTGGGAGCAGTGCTCAAGGGAACTGTAGGTGTGAGTGGTGGCATTGCTTGACATTCTTAGCACTGTTCTTGGGACTGATTACTTGTGGATGGGTGGGGATACTGTGAAAAATAATTTGAAAGCTCTATTTGTGATTGAAGTAGTTCACCTCGTTCCTGCTTTCAAAGCTCCTCTAGAGATTTTAAGCTTTACATTGAGAGAATGGAGGATCTGGGACTCCTCTGTTGAGTGCAGGTGGCTGAGGTGTGTCTGTGCACTCCAGTGAATGTTTAAACTTAAAAACAAAGATGCTACCGTACAAGAACATCCATGGTATAAATGCTTGAGGGTTGTGTGGTTTTGACTGATGATAAATAATTTTTCCCTTCATTTACACAACAAAAATCAAAAACTGGAGTAGGTAAACTTTATTTGGTGCATCCTGTTCTTACAGAAAACTTCCCCCTCCCTGATCTGGTCTCTGAGACAAGCACTGGTGTGGAAACCACAGCCAATAGTAGCACTTCCCTGAGGTAAGACTGCTCTTATTTTCATTATTTTTCTTGATTCCTCAGTGGACCTTTTTCAGTGGAAAACATGAGAGTTTCATATCACTGTAGATAAAACATAAATTAGGGAACAGAAAATGTGTAGTTTTTATCTGAGTCTGTGATGAGCCTCCCTCCTGATTCATTCCCTGGTGAGGTGCTTAGTGCTGTGTATGCATTGTGCCCAGGCTGCAGGGCTCTCCAGCCTGCAGAGACAGGAGATCATAGGCACAGTACCACTGATGGAGCACTCCTAAGGTTCAGAGCATGCCCCAGGATCCTGCTGCCTTAGCCACGAGGCATTTTTTAACTTTAACACTTAAAGTGAACATTTTTCTTCTACAGATTAATTGAAACAGTGCTGTAAAACCGATTTAACAGTTGTGGTTTTTCCCTTAAGATCTACCATTCCTGAGAAGGAAGTTCCTGTGATCTTCATCCATCCTTTAAACACTGGCTTATTCAGGATAAAACTACAAGGAGCAACTGGGAAATTCAACATGGTTATCCCACTGGTGGATGGAATGATAGTCAGTAGGAGAGCTCTTGGTAAGCTAAAGGGTTTTAGGAAGGCTCATGTTTTTATTTTATTTCTTTTTAATAACAATAATATATCTGCAAAATACATGGTATGGAATCTTTCCTTGGAAAAAGCGTTTGGTCATGGCAGAACAAACAAAAGCCGTGGTTTCTGCAGCAGCGGCGGGAGCAGGAACAGCAGAGGGAGCAGGCGGGCAGTGCTTGGCTGCCAGCACAGCAGGAGAGAGGGGCCTCTTGTTTACATAGGAGAGATCCCAAAGGTGACCCTAATGTTTGCATGGAGAACCACGGTGTGCCAGAGAGTACTGCTGAATGTTTGACTGGGCTGGCGTGCTATGTGTTCCTTCTGGTTCAGGAGCCATGTAGGGGTTAAAACCACAGCAACTGAACATTTTCTAATGTGTTCAGTAAAAACGCCATGCAGGCATGTGTTAACAGGGTGTGTGTCCTCTGCCTTTTCCTCTGTTCCTCGATGGATTCATGGATCTATCTTGGTATTGGTGCTACTTTGCTTCAGCAACTGGAAATCTCACCCAGTGCGAGCAATTCACAGAGCAAAATGAAGTAATGAGCATTACAATACCTGTACCTGGCCATAAAACTGCTTTGTAGGAGATGACTTTCACTGGGGAAATTAAAGCCAGACTGAACCCTAGAGAACATTTATGAATTCAGCTGATGACAGTGGCTTGTAATGAAAAAGAATCAGGTATGTTTTCCTAGAGTTGGGTTTGTTGTTTGGCTGCATCAGGACTGTTAATATAGTGAAATTTGTCATCTCTGAGTTCACCAGCTGTGGTTGGTATGCAATCAGGAATTAAGGCCTCTAAATAAGGAAGACTGTTTCTGCCTGTCAGAAAGAGCTTGTGAAACAACAAAGGGAGTGAGGGACACTTACTTCCTTAGAGGCATAGGAATTTCATTTCAAAATAAGATAAAGTTCACTGCCAGTTTTGGCCAAATGCTACTTCTGTTCCCCACCTCCTCCTTCCTCCACATCCACAGTGTGAGTTACAGAGCAGTGGCAAGGCAGTGAGGGGAAGAGAAACTAGTTCCAGACACAATCCAGCAGGTCTTTCCTCATCCCCTTTCCAAGTGGGAGACTGCAAGTCCTACTGGAAAAAAGTACTGATAGGCACTTGTTTCATTCTCAGGGCTCCCCTGGCATTACCTGAGGTGACCTCAGGGTCCCCCCGAGCTCTGATGTCGCCATGTGGTGTGGCCAGGGCTCTGGCTCTCCTCTCAATGGTGCTGTTGCAGGCAGCTGCTTGGCTCTGGCAAAGCTGAGAAATCCTTCTCCTCCTGCTCCAGCCAGTTTTGGGTACCACTGAGTGAGTCCCTTACTTCCTTTTTCCCAGCGAAGGTCCTTGGAGGCCTAGGGACCATGGCTGTCTGCTGTCACCTGCTCATGGAGAACAGATCTCGACTTGGTGGTGCTGAACACCTCCCCTGGGTTTAGATGGGACAGACCCCAAAATTGTCTTTAGCTGGGAAGCCAGCAAAGGGGCACAGGCATGACTTTAAACTTGATTCGAATGTTTCTTTTTCAGGTTTTTTAGTGAGGCAGACAGTAATAAATATTTGTCGGAGAAAGAGGCTGGAAAGTGATTCCTACAACCCCCCCCACGTCCGCCGAAAACAGAAAATAGCTGATATTGTCAATAAATACCGGAACAGGCAGCTGGAGCCGGAGTTTTATACCTCACTTTTCCAGGAGGTTGGGCTCAAGAACTGCAACCCCTAGGTCACTATCCTTCCAGGACAATTAGATCAGAGTTTCATTAGTGGCTACACTAATGAAAACAGTTAAATAACAACAACAAATTTCCTCAGCCCTCTGGAATTCAGGAAATCATGTTCTAGCACAAGTCAGCAGATACCATGTGGGAGGAATGAGAAATGAATCCAAAACATTGCAGTTGGGATATTGACTTAATTCACCTACCCTCAAAAGATTACTGAATTCCAGTCTTCCTGGATGCTAGCAACATAATCTCTTCACCCAGTCATCCATTCCAGACTAATTAGGAATTGTAGGTGTCTCACTCTGAGGGGAAAACAATCAAAGTAAAGCCATCTCTGCATATGAGGATGGAAAACAGAATCCAAACAAACCTGCCATCAAACACCTCGCTGCACCCACGTGTCCAAGGGGAAGGGAGCTGGATCTCTCCTTGGAGGAGAAGCCTGTTTCAGAGAATTAACTATCCCTGCAAGAACTTCAGAGACACGTTCAGTCCCGCTTCAGCGCTCAACAGAAGATCCTTCACTGCTTGTAATCCATTTGTGTACCAAAAGCAAGAAGAGGAAGATTGCTTGGAAACACCAGGCCCTGAAATCCAAAGCCCAGATGCTGTATGTGGCCATTCCCTCCAGGGCTGGGAGTGAGTCCATCTGCATGAGATTTGTCCTGCTGACAACAACCACCACCTGAAATTAACTGATAGAAGCTTTTGGTTATATAAAAGCAAGGTTATGACTTTCAGGTCTGTTGCAAAATGTCACATTTAATTTCAGTAGCTTGATTTTTATTTTTTTAATTTTTTTTTTTGCAACTACTTAATTTATTTTGAAGTGTCTGTATCACCTACTCACCATTTCCATAAAAAGTATAAACATCACTTGCCTTCCTTCCATTGGATTGAAATCTGAGATTCCGGGGCTGCCTCCTCCTTGTTATTTATAGCATGAGCAGTTTTCGCAGCTTCTTCAACACTTTTCAGAAGCTCCTGTTAAACAGACTAAAACAACTTGAAAACTCAAGAATTCTTCTTTTTGCCCATTAACTGCAAGTCCATAAAAGCCCCTTTGGAGTTCAAGGGGCACACTCGGCAGCAGTGCTTCCCTTCCGCTAGGTCAGGAGTTTTCATTTTCAGCCCATGGATTTGACGTGTTCAGGCCTCGGAGGATGTGCTGGGAAAAGGTGTTTACGGCTACGGGTGTGGCACTGGGGATCTCAGAGGTGCCGTGGGCGCTGGCAGCCTTGGGAGCACCCTCCTTCTCCCGGTGTATCCCAGCTGGTGTTGCAGCAATGGATCATGTCTGGCGCTCCAGGGGAGGTGCTGGAGCAGCAAAGGTCCTTTTATCCTTCCAGCACCAGGTAATGGAAGAGGATGACTGTAAGCAGGAATGTGGGGAGGTCCTCATGTTATTTCAGAAGTGGTTTTATTAGCCATGCTGTGCATTGCAGTAATACCTATCAGGCACTGAATTTTGATGTTTCAGAGATACTTTTTGCAACAGTTCTGACCTGAAGCAGTCTTAACTGTTTTATTAGCTGCCGAGGACAGACCTTGCTCCTGGCTTTCCATGTTGTTTTTCGCAAAAAGATCATGGAAACACAGGCCCCTAAAAACACATGCGAGAGGACTTTCAGATTGTCAACCAAGCAGGTTTTAGGCAATGTGTGCTTGTTGCAGGGGACAAGTGCACTGACTTCTCAACTCAGGAGCTCTGTAATTTGATCCAGGTGAATCAAAAGTGAAAAGATGAAGCCACCCAAAGAAAACTCCTGCAGCGGGAAGCACGCTGTGTGCTGCCCCGGTGGCTCATGGCAGGAGGAGCCCCAAGGCAGCATTTGGGTGCATTGGCCAAGCTGTGCAGGGAACCTTGGACAGCCTCATTCCTCTGCCAACCTCCTGCCAGCAGCAATTTAATGCACGGACACTAAATTTACCCACACTGTATATGCACCTATTGGATCCAGTTAATGGCTAATCACACTTTAATCCACTGGTTTAAGAGGCATGAGCGATGCATGTGTAACCAATAAACATCCTGAGCAACCCCATGTCTGCACATCGATAGCATAACAGCAACCCCCGTCCTCAGCAGTGTTACACAGTCCTGGGTACTGCACTGAGCTGCACCACATGCCGCTGTCAGGGTGCAGGCAGGAGCGCAGAGATGGGCATTTGGGGAAACCCTGAGTGAGTTCTGGCAAGTCCAAGATTGCCAACTGGACTGCCTGAAGATTTACTTTTTAAAGAAGGCCTGTGCTTGGCTGGAGGGTCGTCTTCAGTCTGTTTGCATGTTCATCTGAGGCATGGGGTTGGTGCCCATGGGAGCAGTAACAGCCATGAGAGCAATGGGACCTGGCTGAGCTCTGGAAAGAAGGGAACTTGGGCATGTTGTGGCTGCTCCAGTGCTGGGGGACAGGTGCTGAGACCCTCTGTCAGGTGAGTTGTAGAGCCAGCTGGTGAGCAGGTCACAAGCTGGGGCTGGAACCTGGCTGTAAGTGGTGGGATTCACCCTCTGGAAAGGTAAACCTTCAGGAAAGTCCCAGTGCAGAATAAAAACATGGCGATGCAGAAGTGAGCTGCCATCCCTGGCGTTTGGGTGCTGGTGGCAGCAGTGGGCACCCTGGGCAGAGCTGTGCCACTGGAGGGTGCCTGCAGGGACTCTCCCTCCTTCTCCTGTGTGTGTGGAGCTCTCAGGCTTCATAACAAAATGCATACCACCAATTTGGGAATTAAAGCCATCTCCCGTTGAAATGTGGCCAAAGTGATGGCTTCAGCTAGTCCAGAGTACAGCCTTGAGAGTTTTTCCCCTAAAATGTCAGAGCAAGTGAGGTTTATTTCCGTGGCATTTGCAAGAGTTAGTCAAGAATCCAGAGGGGTTTTTTACATCACAACCTGCTGCACGGGGGTTTTGATTTGATGCTTGGCTGGTCTGGGTCAGTGTTCCTGTCCATCAGAGGTGACGAGCGCTGCCCCCGTCACTGACCTGCGTGTAGGTGGCGCTGAGCTGCAAGTGTTCCACAGTAACCAAACTGAGACTCTCTCTTTTCATCAAACCTTTCAGTTTGGGGTCATAATTTTGTTTTAACAGAGCAGGAGGGGTGACCACCATCACCTTGTTAAACAGAGTGTTGAAATTACAGAAATTTTAGTACCTTAATAGAGACTCTTTTAAAGAAAAGCATTTCTTTTGAAGCTGATTTTAAAAGGGCATTAAAACCTTACAGCAGGCAGGAGAAGGGGGGGACAGTGCCTGTGGAAATTTGGGTGTCCGGGTAGCAGCATGTGCGAGGCCATAGGGAGGAGCAGCCCTGGCTGCCCCTGGGCTCTGTGTGCTGGGTTCTCCACAGGTCACAGTGTTTCCTTCCACGAGGTTCTGAATGCCCAGGAAGAGGAGAGAACTAAATTTCAGCCTCACAGACAAATTGTATGCTATTTCATGATTGTGTAATTGAGTGATGTCTCTGAAGGCAAACACAGCCCTTTTCCCCATGGGTTTTGCAGGAGCAATTAGAAGTGAGAACGCCAGATATCATGTGCTTCAATCATAGACAATTTGTATGAATACCTGTATGTTGCCAAGACATGAACTTTTTGTTCTTATTGTATTTTTCTGTAAATATTCCTGGCGCTAAGTTGTAAAGTAAGGGCAAAATGTAAATATGAAGATGTGAACTATGTTCCCTTGTCTCTAGTACTTTATCTCTTATTTGTTTAGGGAAGGCACACAAAGGCTTGTTTGTATTTATGCCATTTCTTTGTCCAGGAGAAACACATCAAATATTGAATGTAACATGATTAGTCCAATAAATTTTAAAGATTCTTATCTAGTAACTATGCACTAGTCAATTTTTAATGTTTTCAAAGCTTTGGTTGAAATTCTCCAGAGTGTTTCCCAGGGCAGTAGCAGACAGAGGCAGCAGAACTGCACACTCTCTGCACCGCAGTAGCTGTGGGAACAGCACACTGGCTTCTAGGGAAGGAAATCACATGGCATCTCAACAGCATGGGGAATGAGAACGTAGAAAAACAGCTGTTGAAGGGAGATGGATGCTCCTGCAATGCCAGTGTTCTCTGGTCACTCCATGTCTGCTTCCCATCTTGGGTGTGGGCCCCCATGGTGCAGCTGCTCTGGGCACCTGCCAGCAGGACAGGGAAGCTGCTGGGATAAAGCCATGTGCTTCAGGTATGGCAGAGTCCTGTTAGTGTGAGGGATGGCTCTGCTGTCCAAGCAGATGGGGGAGAAGGGCTGTGACTTCCCAGGTTTGGATTTGAAGAGGAGCTGGGCAGCAGTGAGAGAGGGCTCTGTCCCATGAGGGTGATGTGCCCAGCGAGCCCTGGGGAACTGGGATGGCTTCAGGAGGCCTGGGATAGAGAGTGGGTTTGTCAGTGCCATCCAGCCAGGTCCCCGTGGGCCCTCTCTGAGCTCCCCAGGGAGGGGACAAGGAAGATCCTGTGTATCTGGGCTGGTTCCCTGGCAGGGCCCCTGCAGTGTCCCTGTGATTTCACCTTTGCAGCTGTCCTGGTGCCTTTCCCAAGCTGCCCCCTGATGTACCTGAGGGCTGGAACAAAAACACTGAACTGACTGTTCCAGGGACCTCAAGCCAGGATATGTGAACATCTGTTTTCCTTCTGACTCCATCTTTGGTAACTTCAGCTGGTGCCACCTGCCCAAGCTTCTCACCATGATGCTTCAGGGAAGGTTAGGACAGGTCCCACACTGATCTCTGAAAAACCACAGAAGTGAGCAATAAATAGTTAAATATCTTCCTTCACCATCCCACAGTGCATGGCCAGGGGCAGGAAGGGTATTCTGAAGCAGGTGTTGGAGCCTGATGCTTTCTTCTTCCCTACAAATGAAGCAAAAGGCCCCAGCAGAGCAGCCTAGCCCTCTCCCAGGGGCTGGGGACCATTGGATGTTCCTGCCCCGTGTCCTGCCTACTCATGCAGGCTTCTTGCTCATGGTGGGGCTTCTGCACGTTGCTCTTCCAGTGGCCTTTCCACAGCCTTCACTTTGCCGAGTGCAGGTTCTGGCCATGCCGGAGCGGGGCAGGGTGCAGCTCTTCAGTTGATGCCTGCTCCTCCTCCAGGCAAGGGAAGGAACTTTGCTGCAGCTCTCCTAACACAAGTTTTCAGCCCTAAGTGGACAGGGTCTTTGTCCCTGGCATAATGAAGTGCAGGCACTCTGGTGGCAAGACCCCGAGTGGCCCAGATCCCTCCTGCCACATGCTGCACTTGGGTGCCACAGACTCATCCTGCCCCGGTGCTGGTCCCCCCGAGCTGCTGCCAGCCCCCCTCTCCTTCCCCCAGTTTTATTGATAGGTCTGACAGGCTGTGCATTAGGTGCATCCCCCCATCCCGAGCTGTGCCAGTGGGTGTGGGGACACCCGCAGCTTTGGAGGCTGACCCAGCACCCCTGTGCCCCCGGGGCCACAGCAGCCCCTGAACCCTGCTGGGGGAGTGGGGTGGCACCCGCAGATCCTCAGACCGTCCTGTGTGGGAGCCCCCAGAGGTGGCCTGGGGGGGCTCCCAGCAGACCACAGACTGGACAGGGGGCTGAGGGCACCTTCTGGTCTGGGGCCCTTGGGAGGAGGGATGTTGGGGAGAGATTGGTCACTGCCCAGCTGTTTTAGGGGAATGGAAATCCCACCTAAGGGCCTTGGATTGGAGGTGCCTCTCCATCAGCCGAGCCTGTGAAATGGGCAGTGTTTGGCACAGGGGGGCTGTGTGGCTGCATGGTGGGGACAAGCCTCAGCTGCAAGCCCGGGAGCTCAAAGGCAAACTCCAGTGGCCCTTCAGCCTCAGCTCCTGGGGCAGAAGGCCCAGCTGAGAGCAGCCCTGGAGCTGCTGGTTTTCTGTGGAAGGTCCCCTGTGCCCCATGGGGTTCGATGCCGAGCTGCGAGTGGAGTCACAGAGCCACTGTGGTGCATCAGGGTTGTTTGGGAGGCACCACCCAGGTGACTGCTGTAAGAACAGAGTAACAAATCCAGGGATGAGGCAGGAGCGGCCGCAGCCTGGAGCAGTCCAGCAATGGCTGATCTCACCCTCTGCCACAGCCAGAAATGAGAACTAACCCCATATCCTGCCCAGTCCAGGCAAGCAAAGGGGCTGATAGGGGGATGTAGAGGAGATGACTCTTCCCCAGCACCCTCCATCATCTTCATCAGCTCAATTCCTATAAACTTCCTGAGGAAGCAGAAGCACTGCACACCAACACCCAAGACACCCGTTCTTCTTGCTGCAGGACAGCTGGGTCTGACCACAAATGAAGCCAAATTGCATTGCAGATCATTTTCCAGGCTGAAATGTAATTTAGTTGCTGTTTTAAACTGAGAAAATATTATTTGGCTGCTGGCCACAAACACACGTCCGTCAGGAGCGGGGAAGAGGCTGAAGGTGGAGCTGGGCTGAGCCGTGGCTAGTGGCATCCTCCAGCACACTCACTGTCCCCAGGCCAGGCAGATGTGTCCCTGGGCTGTGCTACTGCTTCCAGAGCATCCCTGGACCATATCAATTCCCCCAGTGTCCCCGGGCCACATCATTGCCACTGGGATGGCTTCAGGAGGGATGTGCCTGGGCCTGTGCTGGTGACACCAGGCTGCCCAGTGGCCACGTGTGCCAAGTAACCCCAGGGCTGTAGAGGCCACTGGGGCATCCCAGGGTATGGGTCAGGTCATCTCTCCATAACAACATCACAGCAGCACAGAGGGGGCCAGTGTGTTGCTGAAGCAACCGGGAGCAGCCCAGGGGGGCTCAGCTGTGGCTTTTGGCTTCGCATGCTGCTTTGGGGATCCCCCTCCTTTCCAGTGAGGCTCCAGAAGCTGTGAGCAGCACTCGGGGCATGACAGCAGCCACAGGAGCTGGGTGGAGGCTCACCTGGGTGCAGGTGAGGTTTAAACTGCTCTTTCTGCTTCCTGCAAGAGCCATGAGATTTTCTGTTTTCTTATATTTATTATTATAAATTATATTTTATATTACTAAATTCATATTAATGAACATTACGTTTATTATAGTTCTGCTGTACCAAAAGTACCCACCCTGCACGTAGGTCCCAGCCGTGCCCGGCACCCCGGCGGAGTGGGATGGAAGAGCTGACACCCCTCGGCTCTGGGCTCACACCAGGGATTCTCACGAAGGTCTTCCTGGGAAGGCAGGGATGGGCCAGTCCCTGCCTCGTTGTCTGCCCCTGGCGCTGGTGCCGGTGGGATGGGAAGAGCCGCAGGCATCGGCCCCCGCAGCTCTGCCGGCTCTGGGGGAACAGGCTGCTGCCGGGCCGGCCCCCCCGCACCCGTGCGGGCAGAGCCCGAGCAGAGCGGGGGTGTCCCAGAAGGGCCGGAGCTGTGGGGCCAGCACGTGGGGCTGACAGCGGTGCCACAGGGCTCCTGCGCTCCCTCCCCGTCGTGTCTCAGCCCCGAGCCCAAAGTGGGTTTTGAATTCCCCAGCACAGGCCCCCTTGCCACCGTGCCCCCCGCCCATATCCCGACACAGCCCCGCTGGAACCCCCCAGCAGATGCCCTTCTGCCACGCTGGGGTCCCACAGCCCCCTTCCCGACTGTGGTGGGCCCTGGGGGGTCCGTGCTCACCCCTGCCGAGGGTGCTGTGCTGGGACTCCCCTGCCTGGGACCTCCTGCCCAGGCCCGGGGCGCTGCGGGCACGGCCGGAGGGCTGGGGGGGTCCAGCGCAGCCCCCCCAGTGCTCCAGCCCCCACCCCGACAGGGACATCCCCAAGCCCGCACTGGGGCTCGTGTTCCTCCAGGCAGGGCTGAGGGCCAAGTGCACTCGTGCTCCCCCAGCAGCCCCTGATGGAAGCCCATTTGATGACATTATTAAATGATTCAGTGCATTTTCTGCCTCTTAAAATACTTAATATATGTGCCCATGTGATTCATTATTATTATTATTATCTAATAAAAGATTATCTGACTCACTTTCATGTTTTTTCCAATTACAAATTGAAATTGTTCCCACTCTGACCTTGCAGCTGCTGGATTTTCTAAAATTAGCCATAATGATGCATTTTACTAAGATAATTAATTAGCTAAACTGAGAAAATTGAGTAGTAGAACTGCTTCACATGCTGCTAATTATCTTTTATTATGTCATCTTTACATGCAAATAAAGAAATATTGTGATTATTTTAAATACTGTTTTCATTAGCTAATTCACTCATTAACACAGCGACGGCTCCGTCTTCCCCGGCAGCAGGAGCCTGTGGGGACTTGCTGCTGATCGACTGCAGGACTCTGCCTTTCAGGTTGAGAAAATTGAGTTACAGACCAAATTAGGTTTATTTTGTCAATTTATTTTAGCAGCAGCGATGAGCAGCAGGCAGGAAGGGTCAGGGGTGTTGGGAGAGCCGGGAGCACCCAGAGCTCCCGCTGAAGGTTGGGAGGATCCCAGGTGGTGGGAGAGTGTGAGGTAGGGGCACTGCCCCCCCAGACTCCTCTTCCCCAGGGGCCCTCCTTTTTCAGGATGTGTCCTGTGATCCCAAGCTCCATTCCAGCCAGCCCAGAGGACCCAGAGCTACTCCTGGCACCTTGTGGGAGTCTGGGAGCAGTTGGGTACGCAGCATTCATGGTGCTGCACAGAAACTCTTCCTGTCAGACACTGTCCATATGGCCACAGGTGCTCCAGGGCAGCAGCATCGGTGCAGTGGGAGCCCGGAAACCTCCCTCTTCAGGGGGGGTTGCTCCCCCGAGAGCGGAGCAGGAGCCGGTGTGGGATGCTGAGAGCCCCCAGTGCTCCCCAGGGCCTGCAGGTTGTGCTGGTCCCTGGCCACAGGCAGGAACTGCTGTATTTGGGGATCCCAGGCCACACTTGCACTGCCCACCTAGAGCTCCCAGAGCTCCTTCCCAACTCCCTGCTGGCCCCTGGGCTGGGGCTGTTGGGTGCTTTATGCTCCCGACATTGGCTCTGGCACCCAGATTCCTTCCCTCGCTGAGGCACGATGGGCCAAGAGATGCATGTTGCTTCCTCCAGTCTTCTGCTCGGACGCACTGCCTGTATTTATTCCAGTGGGGAATTCTGGGGGGGAATGGGGAGCCGCTCTCCAGGCAGGCAGCTTTTCACAGCCCTGTAATACCCCAGGGGGAGGAACAGGGATGAGGACTGGCCATAGGGATGCTTCCTTCTGGCTCACTGTGCCGTATGAGGTTCATGCTGGGGACGGAGCGAAGGCAGCATCGCCAGGTGCCACGGGAGCCACTGGGCAGAGGAGTCTCAGCGCCCTGTCCCCGGCTCTGCAGGCACAGCCCACTCCTCCCACAGCCCTCGCTGAGCGCCAGCAGTGCCACAGAGCAGGGGCCTGGAAATGCCCCTGCCCGTGGGGCCAAAGGGACTGGGCTAAGGGAGGAGCTGGTGGCAGCTGTGGGACAGGATGGGGTGAGAGGGAATGGGGCATTCAGGACCCTGAGGGCAGCGGGATGCAGGAGCAGGGCTGGGATGCAGCAGGAACCAGGTGCCAGGCACAGCCCCTACATGTTCCAGGTTGGAGCTCCTGGGCAGCACAGGCACATCCTGGAACTTGCCTGGCAGGATGGAGCCCTGGCATGTGCCAGGGGAATGGGAGCAGCCAGGCCCTGAGGTGGCTGCCTGCTCAGTGCACTGGAACCATGGCTTTCTGCTTTGAAGTGCAGGCAGCAGGCAGGGCCTGCTGAGCTATTTCAAAACACCCACTCCCAATATTTGTCACCTTGAGGAGACCCCTGCCATGGCAGAGGCTTCATCCTGGGAGATGTGCAGCCAACTCCAACTGCAGAGGTGATGTGGTGACCACCCATCATACAGAGCAAGGCAGAAGTGGAGCGGGCAAGACCAGCAGAAGGGGATCACAACCATCAAGGATCCCCAAAACAGCCCCCAATTCTTTTCAGGAACTCTCCATCAGAAAATTGTGCATGCCCCATACTGTTGCATCAGACATGAAGAACCCCCTCCCTGGGGAGGGCTGTAGGCATTCCCATGCTGACCTGAATGTCTGTGACCTGACTTTGCGTTTCACGGGTTCCCACTCCCAATAAATCGAGACCGTGACCATTACTCTGACCGTGGGCATCGAAACTGCCATGACTGGATTCACTGGATCCATGGGTGGTGGTATCTTTCCCCTCCACTATCTACTCTTGCCCTCTCCTTCTCTTTCTTTCTTTTCTTCATATATTGTCTTCATGGTATTTTTAAACTTCCATAGAAAAGAACAGAAACAGCAGCCTTCCTCCTTTCCTCTGCAATCAGGTTGTTTTAAAATAAATCTGCCTAATATGTATGCCAGACATTGTCTTACTTCAATCCTATTAACCCCAAGGGAATAAGACTCTGCCTCAGAGGTGGGTCATAACAAGCTCCTGGCCTGCCCCAGACCTCAAGTTTCTGCACTGGGGCTGAGCCCATACAAGCAGGGTCAGCCCAGTCTCACAGCCCCACACACCAGGTCCCCCCGACCACTGGGCTGTCCTTATGGAGAGGGACTCTGCCCGGTCCCAGGACAGAGAGCAAAAGGGAAGAGCTGGAATAATGACAAGGGAGATTTAACCAAAAAACCGAAAGGGGAAAGCTAGGCACCTTGCTGGGAGAGGGAAATCCAAGATGTGGAGCAGAGTTTTCTCATCACAGTTTGAAAGTGGCCATCAGGAGCACAGGGCTGCAGGCCCCAGGCAGGACAGGATGGGTTTCAGCCTTTAGCTTCACACTCCTCAAGGGAAAGGAAGGACACAGCCCACCCCTGCACAGCCCTGCTCAGCCCTACTTACTGACAGTGCTTACAGAATCACAGAATCACAGACTGGTCTGGGTGGGGAGGGACCTTGAAGGTCATTTAGTCCAAGCCCCCTGCTATGGGCAGGGACACCTTCCACCACTTCCACCTCCAAGCCCCATCCAACCTGGCCTTGGACACTCATAGGGATGGGGCAGCCACAGCCTCTCTGGGCAACCAGGGCCTCACCACCCTCACAGGGAAGATTCTTCCCAATATCCCACCTCACCCTGCCCTCTGGACGTGGGAAGCCATTCTCCCTTGTCCTGTCCCTCCATCCCTTGTCCAAAGTCCCTCTTCAGCTCTCTTGAAGCACCTTTAGGCCCTGGAAGGGGCTCTAAGGTCTCCTGGAGACTTCTCTTCTCTGGGTGAACTCCCCCAGCAGAGCAGAGGGGCTCCAGCCCTTGGGGCATCTCTGTGACTTCCTCTGGACTCACTCCAGCAGCTCCGTATCTTTCCTGTGTTGGGAGCTCTAAAACTGGAGGCAGCCCTGCAGGTGGGGTCTCACCTGAGCAGAGCAGAGAGGGAGGATCTGTCCCCCACCCTGCTGCCCAAACTATTGGGTGGAGCAGCCCAGGATGTGGTTGGTTTCTGGGATGCCAGTGCATGCTGCCTGCCAGCAGCCATTTTCCCTTGGGAATACCAGAGCTCTCCTGCCTTAAATCTCACATTCACCGCAGGGATGACTCACGCTGCTGTTTCTGATAATTCCAGAATAATCCCATGCTGGTTTGCCCTGGGGATGGGATTAGTTGTTTGATCCAGAGCCATCATGCACACCCATCCTCTGCATGATCCTTGCACGTCTGGGGACACTGGGCACACAGGGGCTACCCAGAGTGGCTGTTTGCAGCCCACAGACCCATCTTCATTCTGCACAAACTTGTTGCAGCAAAACCGTGCTGAGCTGAGTCCCAATGCTGGCACGAACCCAGCAGAGCTTTGTCAGCAGCAATCTTTCCCAGGGAGGACAATGCCACCATCCTTTACATCAGAGCAGACCCTTTATCACTCCAAAAATACATTTCTTTGTAATTGTCTGTAATTAAGTAGCAATTCCATCCCTAAGCAGTTGTTGGCCATTGGGATACTAAGTGACATTTATGGCTGATGACTTCCACGAGTGGGGAGCAGGGGCACAGCTAGGGGCTCCTCCGAGGCGGGGATGGTGAAGGGGCAGCGGGGCTGGGGGGTGGCTGGTGCCAGGCTGTCCCAGGACACTGGATGTGACAGCGGTGGGTGCTGGGTGTCCCAGGGAGCTGCTCCGTGCTGACACCGCAGGGACAGCCTCTGCAGGCGGATTTGGGGGTGCCGCACATCCCCTGTCCAGCCCTGAGAGCGCACCAGTGCCAAGGCAAGGCCACAGGCAGTGCCAGTCGGGGAGTCACAACCCTGCAGGCCAGCAGGGGAAGTACTTGCTGTGTTTTTGCTTGACTTTATCCGTGACCTTTCAACTGGAGTAAAATCTGCTCTGGCAGTGCAGGGGACAGACAGCGGGGAGGGCTTTGGGAGGGGCAGCCCAGGCAGCTCAGCCCAAGGAGCTGTGCCACACTGCTGGCTGCACCACAGCCCATCCTCCTCATCCTGTGCTGATAAAACACCTGGGAGGCAATAGAGGAGGGAAATGGGGAAACAACACGGGAGGCCACAAGCTGCATCCCTACTCCAGTCTCCCACAGCATGTGGTGGCAAGGAGCACCCTAATTACTGCCTCTAATTAGGAGACCAAGCAACTCCATGAGAGCTGTGCAGCCCCCTCTGCCATGGAGCAAGGACCCCCTGGCACGGCCCCGTTCAGGATGAGGTGCCGTGGTGGGGGATCACTGCCACTGTCAGGCACCCCTGGACACAGATTCACTTTCACTGGAGCCTTTTTAGGATGTTCAGCTCAAGGTTCAAGATTTCCAGCTGTGAACCCCAAACTGCAGTGTTGTCAGTGTGGGGAGGCAGCACTGTCCCAAGCGGCCTTTAGTGTTGGTAGGAATGAGGTGTTGGAGCAGAGGACACTTTGGAGGGGTCAGTCCGGGCTGAACCCTGGGCAGCTGGAGGTCTCCCTGGGGAGCAGGGTGCCACAGAGGTGCAGAAATTCACCCCAGGCTTAGCAGAGATCAACTGGCCACCTGATGCTGGTACCTCTGCTCCCATCTCTGGTCTCTCTCCACTCCAGTGACACAGACAGGGACCATGGGTGATGAGGGAACCATTGCGCTGATGTGTTCCAAACCAAGGGCTTCCCAGAGCCCTGGAGCAGGAGAGCAGAGGTACAGTCCAGCCTTGTGCCTCCTCTGGCACAGGGCTCTTTGTGGCAGCTCTGAGGGCAGTGACAGCTGCCGGGGCATGTGGCCACCTCAACGATGGCCACACAAGAATGGTGGACACAGGAATGGTGCTGACAGGGATGGAGCACACAGGGATGGTTGGGATGGGACACATGGGGACATGCTCATGGAGAGAGCGCACACAGGGATGGAGCACATACAGGGGTGGTGCTGACAAGGATGGACCACAGAGGGATGAACCACAGGGGCATGATGCACATGGGGATGGTGCACACACAGCAGTGGTACAGGGGGAGCAGTGGCTGCTGAGATGGCCCAGCAGACTGGCTCTCACAGCCGCACGAGCCCCAGCCTGCAGCCAGGCTTTGGCTGCAAAAGCCACCAGTGTTTGGGGCCAGGGGAGCAACAGCTAATTTTGGCTCACAGGGTGCCACACGCCACTCCTTCCTGCACAGCCACAAGAGCCAGGGTTACTCAGGATCAGGGAGACAGGGAGCATGGGACACCTTTGGTGAGTGACAGCTGGGGACAATGCAAAGAGTCACCTCCCTCATGGTGTTGCATAGTGTCCTCCTGCATGTGCTGCAAACTTGGGCTGAGGTTGTGGTCCTCATTCAGGGTCCCCCAGCCTGAAAGGACACCAGGGGCTTCCCAAAGCACATTCACACCCTCTCACTCCTCTGGAGCTTGCCGTTGCTGGAAGTGGCTGCTCCTCATGCCCCTATTCCTTCCCACCTGCCTGACCGGTCCTGCAGGAAACCCGCACTTTTGCCCCAAAAATATGTGCCTGAAGTATTTCTTGTTTGCTTCTGCTTTGCCCTGTCCCTGTTTTCTTCCTTCCCCACAACTGAGGTGCTTTGAGCCTGATTAAATCCTGTCCTCCTGCCCTGGCACAGCATCACTGTCCCCTGTGAGAAGTCCCCCAACAGGGACAAATCAGGACTAATGGGCCCTTCCTCCATGGCAGCACCGGGCTCAGTAATGAGCTGAGTGGCACCCTGGTGGCTCTGGCTTGTGCTGCTTTCCCATCAGTGTTTCAGGAACAGCAGCACCAGCCATCACTGTGGTGGGTGTGAAATGAAATTCAGTGAAGGCCCAGCTGCAGCCTGACTCAGTTTCCCCACCAGTGACACTCAGCTGATGCCCTGGGGCCACGTCACACCCCTGGAGGGCTGCAGGGTGCCAGGGAGCTGGGGGTGCCCAAGGAGTCCTGTGGTGCTGTTCCAGGGCACTGTATGCAGTGAAACCCACGAGGTCCCACACCAGATTGGTGGCCGCAGGCACCAAACCAGCCACTCAGCCGTGGCGAGGACAGGCAGGTCCCTGACAGGTGGCAGGAGGCTGGTGAGGGACACACAGAGGGGATCTACAATCCACCCCTCTGCCCACATAGGGAACTGGAACTATTCAGCACCATTAATTCTCATTAAATAATTGTGCTGGTTCACCAGGGTTTGTAACAAGACTATAAGGAATCGAATTGCTTTAGTTCCCTAAGAATTGCTGTGAGATTTCCAAAGGGAATAAATTAGTTCATTACATCAAGGCAAATGAAAATGAGTTTTGCTTTCAGAAAGGAAACTTCCCTATCCCATGGCATTCAGCTCCAGCACAGCCCTTAAAAAGTTTCCTTGTTTTCTTCTGTGTTCATCTTCAGTGGAGACCTTGGCTCGGTGGCCGGCAGGGTGACTCATGGGATGCTGGAAGTCTTCAGCCCCAGCCTGAACTTTGCTTGTCCCGATGTTTGTCCCGTGTTCCCCCACTGCAGAGCAAAGAACCTGGCCCTGCCTCCACTCCTGCAGCCCTGGGTGCTCCTGGTCCCCTATGGCCAGGCCTGGGGTTGCTGGCAGGGCCAGAGGCACCTCCCACACCTGGAATTCAGCCCCATCCCTTGCCCTGGGCAGCTCTAGATAAGCAGCTCCCAAAACACTTACCCTCACCAGGCCAGGGGTGTCCAGCACCCGCAGGGGCAGCCCAGCAAGTGTGTCCTCCTGCTGCCACCCCAGGAAGACCTACAGATGCAGGAGGAGGACAGGAGGCTCCTCGCATTGAGCTGATGGCTGCTTAATGAGCTAATTTCCCTTCACACTGTCGATTTCCCTTAGGCTCTGCTGCAAGTTGGTTTGCCTCTGGGAAACAAGGATGTGGCACCTCTGAGCAGGGCCCTGCCTTAAATTCATGGGATGTGCTGGAGTGGCACGGGCAGGGAGCATCCTGCTGCTTGAGGCTGCTCCAGGCAGCACTGAGAGGGCTTGTTTATCCAAGCTGATGTTGATGACAAAGCACAAAACTTCAGGAGAGGGTTCACACCCCGGGGAAGCGTGTCCACATCTTGGATTTACACCAGATACCAAAAATGTCCAAGTGTGGCCTTGCAGCTGGAATAACTCAAACATGCCTTTTCCTGGCTCTGCTGCTGACCGCAGTGAACACAGAGGCACACAGACACATGGAGCCCTTTCTTGCACCATCACTGACTCTGCAGCCAACACAGAACTGCACCATCACAACTCTGCAGCCCAGAAGTCCTGCATCTGCCACCAGGCCTTTGCCTTCATGCTTGTGGTGGGAAGAGGCCATGCCCAGGCAGTGCCACCCCTGCCCAAAGGTGCCTCCAGCAGCGCTGGGGGATGCTGCACAGAGCCAGATAGTGTTCAGAGCCCAGCTCCCCCTTGTCCTCTTTCCTCCTTGACCACCCTCACTCACCTCCTGGCACCAGGCTGGAAGGAGAAGGGGTGCCAGCCCTGCCAGCCCCTGCACTGCCGTGTCCCCCAGCACATGGAGGGATGTGCAGCCTGTAACTCGCCGGAGCCGCAGGTGACCAGGAGGGAGGTGGCATTTCCAGTGCAGCCCTTGGGCATGGAGGAGAATGGGGCTCAGCCCACCGCATGCCCATCCTGCTGGGGCACTCCAGAGGGATAAACAAAAGGAGCTGGAAGTCTGAGCGTGCAATCAAGATTATAATTTAATTGGCATAACAAAGGCTTTGTGGGCTCAGGTACATGACTGGAATATTAATATGGAAAGATGAAGCTTGTTCTGGAAAGACAGGCAGGGGATTAAGGGGAAATGTACTGTTTTGTATAGAAAGGCTGGATACATTTGGTTTGCTACCCAGAAAGAACATGGTTACCATTCTGCTGAGCTGAGGGGCTTTCCATGAGCAATTGCCAGGCTCACCCAAAATCCAGGACATTGGGATGATGGAGAGCGTCCCCAGCCGAGGAGCTGGTGCAGCACTAGAACAGTGAGCACAGGCTGTCCAGTAAACACTCACAAGGCTTTAAAGGTGGTTTTGGGGAAGAGGCAAGTAGAAGAAAAAAATCTCAGCAGCATGCTGCAGATCATATCCAGCCTAACCTTGGTGTGAAGTGAGTGCTGGTCCCACCTCAGATGACCACCTCCAGGCTGCCGCTGTCAGAAGGTGAGATCATGGCATACGGGACTGCAGGCACCACACGAAGATAGGAAGTGTGGCAATTACGTTGGAAGGCAGATTCCTAATCCCAAGCTCCCCCTCCATGCCACCCTCACTGAGAAATTAGGAAAACAGGCTTGGGGAGCAGGACATCACAGAGCACAGCCCCACGCTGGCAGCATCCCAGCACAACCAGCATGCTGTACAAACAAGAAATTGCATAAACAAAGAAATCACTCAGTTACAAGAAGCAATTTTTTGGGGAAGGACTTGACATGCTAATAAATAACTGCAGAGCAAGGGGCTAACAGCAAAAAAAGGGGCAAACACAATGCTGGGGGGTGTAATCGTGAGAGGGCTTCAGAGGTGCTGGAGGCAGTTCTTGCCATTCCCCACTGCGGCAGGGAGTGGGGCTGGAGAAGGCAGCTATGTCTGGACATTGCCCTTTGGGCTGGTTGGAGAGGATCCAGAGAAGGATGTCGGAGGCCTGGAAAACATGACCAGCAAGAAAAGCCAGCAAATGTGGGACTGCTTAATGGGAGGGAGTGGAGGCAGTGGAAGGGTCTGCAGCAGTATCTGCAGAAACAGAAACGATTCCTGCAACGAGTAATCTGCCCATGCCAGATAACACAAATAGAGGTCAGCTTAGATTATGACAGAAAATCAAGCCAGGTTAATAATATTCCCAGTGATGAGAGGGAAGGACTGGAGTCTCTGTTGCTGAGGTTTCTTAGGACAAGATCGCTTGATGTCAAGCTGTGCCAGGGGAGGTTTAGGTTGAATATTAGGAAAAAAATTTTTACAGAGAGAGTGATCAGACATTGGAATGAGCTGCCCAGGAAGGGGGTGGATTCAGTGTCCCTGGAGGGGTTTAAGATGAGCCTGGATGTGGGGAAGGAAGCTCCCAAGTCCTCGCTGCATGATCCGTCACAAGCTTACACCGGTACCATGATCAGGGTCCACTGTTGGGCATCCCCCAGATCCACAGCACCGACAAAGCAGAGGGCTCAAGCGGGGCAGGGTGAGTGATGGCCCTGTGCACAGCACCCCATCTACCCTGACATCAATTACGTGGAGCAGCAAAGCCCAAGAAACCACTTAATAATCCCAAATCATCCCACAGGAAAATTTACAACAGCAATCATATAATTTATCTGATAGAAGCTCCTGAGGGCAGAGGAGTTTCCTCAAATAACCACATCCAAGGAAACCTCAGTCCTTGACTGGGGAGTTTTCAGCTGAAGCCTATCTTGCAGACTTCCTAGACCAAGGTGAAGGAAACACCAGTCCATTGGATCCCTGGGGTCTCCTGCGCAGGCCAGAGGTTGACTGCTCCTGCTGCAGCAGGGCAGCACAGGCAGGATAGCCCTGCAGGCAATGAGCAAAGTCAGGGCTGAGAGGCATCTGGGCTGGGGCATCTCCAATCCCACACACAGTTCAGCCACGCCTTCAGCTGCCCACGGAGGAGCCACCACCTCCTCGCTGTCGGCTCCAGTGAAGGGCACCTGACGTATGGAAGTTTCCACATCGGTCAGCCCACAGTGACCCCTGGAGCTGGGGAGTCCTGCGGTGCCCCAGATGTGTGCCAGCATCTCACCCTGGTACAGAGCTGCTCTTCAGACCTTGCACCAGAAGTCAGTCTGCCTTAATCTGCTCTGCCACACCAGTTGCCAGAGTAACTCCATCCCTTTTCTGGCTTGTGGGTCACCAGAGGCGCTCAGCTGTTGAGCTCTGCTTCTCTCCCACTTTGCAGCATGGCAGGGGCTGGGCTGGCCCAGCAGCATCAGACCAGCAGGACCTGGTGACTGGACCTGCATGTCCCCCTTACTCAGGCAGCTTGGGGGTCACTGTCCACCATCAAGTTCTCCCAAGAAAATGGGACATTTCTCAATCAGGTTAAGGGGGGTTGTTCTAGGAGAAAGCCAGACATATTAGGTTTTGCTTTAAAAGACATAATTTTATGTGAATTCTGGTAATTACGCCTCATCCCCCCGCTTTGAGCCCCAGGCCATGTGTGTCTCCAGCCCCTGAGATGGTTCTGCACAGTGTCTGGTTCCCAGGCACAGGACTCCTGTGTGTGCACAAACCCCTGGTCAGCACTGAGCCTTTGTCAGCATCTGCACCGGGGAGGCAGCAGAAGAGAAGAGACTGAGCAGCTCAACAGCCCTGTCAAACTCAGAGTCCAGTCTGAAGTGACAGATCAGCACTTCAGGTCGAATCTGTGCCCTGCGTGGGCAGAGGATGCTTGAGCTGCCCTGACTGCCAGGTGCAGCACACCCAGGCTGGCTGTGACCCCATACTGTGGCCAGGACGTGGTCTGTACATGCTGATGACTCCAGCACTATAACCCCAGTTGTTTTGCCCAGGGTTGTATCAGCATGAGGAATCTGTCTTGAAATTTGTGTCTAGAGAACAAGGATGCAGTAAACCCAGCACTGGCTGCTGGTGTGTATCTTTATGTAGCTCAGTCTAAGGTCCAGACTTGGAAACTATCTTGTGTGTGCACTCCAAAATCCGCAGGACAGCTTCTGGACAGCTTCTGGACAAACGCACCCCTCTGCCTTGCTTTGCAAATGGATCATTAAAGAGGGATGGAGAATTGAGGTTCCTGGTCCACAGTTCCTGCCAACCTTCATTCAGGGAGCCAGGACAGAGGTCAGACAGAGCAACTTGGCAATGAGAGCCAAGCTTCCCCTCCAGCCTGGGCCTGGAGCTGCGTGGCAAGTCCTTGGCATGGGAGGATGCCTGGCAGAAAGGAGCTGAGGGATCCTTCACTCCCCTTGTGCTGGGACAAATGGGACAGCCCAGGAAGACTATTCTGTGTGTAAAAGCTCCAGAGCCCCAACAAAGCCACTGGCTTGTGAGGACACCACAGGTAACCACACCAACCTCCCCAGAATCAGGCAAGTGAAGGACCCTCTGAAAAGTGCAAACGTACAGAAGGCCACAACAAGGCAGGGGTTGCTACATCAGCAACTGAGACTAATTTACTAAGGTGAACAAAGCCCTGCATCCCTTTCCCCCCAAGACCCCCAAGGCTAACATCAACTAATTACGCCTTTAATGGTCTCCTCAGCCTGCTTCCAAAACCTGTGGAATGGCTGCCCTGTTCCCAGGTGAGGACTGCCACCAGAGAAAAATCTTTGTGTCCCTGGGCTTGTGTGTCAGGGTGGGAGATCAGCCCGAGGGAACCCCACTTGCTCTGCCTGCCCCTGCAGAAACCCAGCAAATTCCTTGCAGGCAGCTCTGGAGCTTTCCTCTCTGTAAGAGAGGAAAGATTAGCCTGGAAGCACTTGGCATTTCTTCAGCCTCAAGAGACTCCATCCTTTCTTCTGCCAGAGCTGTCCCTGCGGCCGCCAGGGCCTGTCCCTGCAGTGGCAGCATGCCCAGCACTGTGCCTGTGGATGCCTGAGGGTTGCCCAGACCTGCCATGTGCCAGCTGGGCACATGCACCCGCCCGGACAAAGTGCTGCAGCCCCGAGGTGTGTCTGGGTAATCCGTACTGCTGCTGCATCTTAAGCAGGCGTTGGAAGTCTCTGGGGCTCCCGGCCAGGAGATGCAGTGCCATCGGCACTATCCTGCAGGCTTGGCACAGTGCTGCAGTGCCACTCAGCCCAGCGCTCCTGTACAGGGAGGCTGCGCCTTCTGCTGCAAAATCTGGTCTTGGATAAATCACCGACATTTGTGAGTGGCATGAGATGTTGGAGGTCCCCCATCCCTGGTGGCAGCTCAGCCCCTACTGCTCTTCACAGCTGGCACAGAGCTGCACACAAGGGCTGCTAGAGCAGAGTCACTGCCCCAGTCCACGGGGAACACGATGCAGTGCACAACCACCCACCTGTGCTCCCAGCCTGGGACCTTGTGCCCAAATCACTGCAGACCTTGGGAGTCCTCAGGACCTCTCCATAGGGAGGAGCTCATCCTGGGTGCCACTAGGCCCCAAACGGTGCTGCTTCCTCCTGCTTCAGGGACACTGGCCGGGAGGTAGGCACAGGCACCCCAAGAACTGATGTCCCAGCAGGAGAGCAGGCTGAAGGTCTTCCTCTGCCTTTGCCACTGATGGTCTGTGAAAGCCAACGAAGTGTATTATTGCCTTTAATTTTGACTGCTTTCTTTGCATTTCTTGCTGTTGCCTGGCTGATGCTGAGTAACCACCTTCATTTGTATTTTGCTTTTCATGATTCCAGGTGACATTGGTTTCAAGGGAAGTACATAATAGTAATGTGTTTCTCTTTCAGGATGAGGGATACCTGTAAATCAAGGCCACAGGGGTTGTTTGTGCATGTGGTGGGTAGTAGCCTCCACATAGCACATTGCAGGTAAGGATGCAGGTAAGGATGCATGCTGGTGCAGAGCTGGCTGTGCCCCCCGGGAGGAGGCAGGTCCCATGCGGCAGTGGGGTCTGGGCATGTTCTGAGCCCAGAGGAGTTTTCCCAGGAGGACTGCCTATTTATAGATGCCAAATCAATATAATTTTAGTAGTAGTAGTAGCAGTGTTTAAAATCAGATCAGAAGACAGTGATCACAAAGACTGTGCACAACGATGGTTGCTGGCAGCAAGGCTGTGCTCCACGTGGTGCCTGACCTCTGTTCAGCTGAGCATCCTGCACTCACAGGATGAGTGCCCTGGGCCCAGGGGGATTTGGGAATAGCCAGACTCAGGATTTAATCCTGCTTTCCAGAGAGGCTGAGGGAAGTTCCACTACTGGCATCAAAGGATGTTGAAGTTACTCAAAAGTAGAGCTCACGATGCCCTTTTGAGGGGACCAGGTGGAAAAGGTCCCAGTTTGGGGCCTGTCTGGGTGTCACTAGCGCAGTGAACTACCAACTCTGGGACAGTTCTCTAAATCACCTTGTCCAAAACACAGCAATCCCACTCTGTAAATAATAAGCAGACATGGCCTGGATTAAGACTGAATTGGCAGATGAGTTTCTGTCATAAAATCATACATTCTTTGTTGTGTCTAGTCTAGGGGCCTAGAAAATTGAGAAGCCCAGAGAGGCATCAGTGATGGATGACCAAGGTGGGCACAGGGCCCTTGAATACAGGGGGAGCTGGGCTGGTTTCTCCTGGTGAAAAGATGCTGGAAACTGATCCAACAGAAGTACTGGAAAGGCAGTTTCAAGGATGACAGACTCAAATCCTTCTTGGCAACAGTAACCACAAAATAGGTCCTGCAAGGTTAAGGTGGGATTTTGGAAGGGTGCAGCCTTGACAGGTCACCAGAAGGATGGGGGAATGGGTGCTATGGCTTGGGTAGGCAGAGCCATGGCTGATGTCATCTTGTGTTGATCACCAAGGTGGTGTTATGAAGGGGTCTCTGGAAATCCCTTGCACAGCCTTGTGGGAACAAGTCGAGCCAAGAGCACCTGCATTCAGTTAATTAGGATCAAAAAGGAGTGTTTTGGCCTTGACTGGTGTTTTGATAAAGAGAGTGCTGTGCTCCCAAAGCGGGACATGGCTTAATGGTCTGCATGATCTGCATGTTTTTCTCTTGTGGCTGAACACAGCCACCACATGATCCAAGGTAAATGTGTGGGATCAAGGTTTAGCACGATCCTGGGAATTTCGGTAAAATAAAAGACAACAGCAGGTGTCGTTTACAAAGGAACACTAAAAAAAGGGGAATGCCGGAAAGATAGGTGGTCTAATCCCAAAATCGAACTCTGTGTGGTGGCAGCCTCATTTCTTTCAGCGCCCATGTCCACCAGACAGCTTCCATGGGCCCTTCCCACCAACACTTCTGCAATTCTGTAACAAAGTTGTTACAAGGTCTTCCCAAATAAGATTTGCCAGATGAATCCTCATCTGGGAGGGGATTTGTCTTTGCTTTGTTTTACTGTTCCCTAATCACTGACCAGACCATTTTACCTGTACAGCAATGAGTCGCTTCTTTTGAGACCAACTGAATGGAAGTGGTTAATCTGCAAACAAGGTGCTTTGTGTTCTTGGTCATAAAGTACTAATTAATCCTACATTTACAGACACTCCTCACACTGAGGCCAAGGTGCTGCTCTTGAGAAGAAAGAAAAAAAGAAAAAGAATCTGAAGCTGCAGACCGGAGAGAGAGAACATACACGTGAGAGTTCAGCAGTGTCCACAAGTGCCACCCATGGGCAAGGAGCCAGACTGAGGGAGGAGAAGGGGTGGTAGGTGGAGATGTGGGTTGGAGCAGGTGAGAAATGATAAAGGGAAATGCTGCAGAGAAGGAAGTCCTACTTCACTGGAAAGAGCACAGTGGTGACACTGGTCTGTGTGGGAGACGTGGAGGAGGCATGGAATGGGGCATGACGGATCTGTGTCCCTTGGCTGTGTCCTCTGTGGTTAATCTACAAGTGTGCAGTGACAGGTACCTGCAGAGGACACCAGCACTGCCCAGTGGAGCTGCCCAGCAGACCCCCATGATTAGGGGAAGAGCTGTATAGCTCAGGGGAGAGCATCTGGGGAAAGCCAGGAGGCATAAAGGGAATGTGCCAGCTGGACAGCGCAGAACATCAGCGCCAGCTGCTGCTGGACAGGCCAGGACTTCAGCAGGTGCAGTGCAGGGCTGTGCCAGCTTCCTGTGGGGCCTGGCAGGCGGGATGGCTGCATGAGGACTGCCCTGCCCTCGCTTAATCAGCCCCTCCAGTAGAGTTTCTTTTGGTGCCAGAGCATCCCTGCATCAGCTGGGACAATGCATTGACTCCACACTGCCAGCCCTGCTCCTCTTCCCCAGCAGCCCTGGGTGCTGCTGGTCTGGCTGCAGGTGCTGAGCTGGAGGAGGGACTGCATCTGCTGAGCAAAGCCCTCAGCGTTGTGTGAGCAAGAATAGGCATTCCAACGGGGCCTGGTAGTGAGGAATTCCAGTGGAAAGCCCACCTCGGCAGCCTTGGCTCACCGTTAGCTGGTGCTGGACCTGAACCTTGCCGTTTGCTCCCTGCCAAGTTTCTCCCTGAACAGGCGGCTCACCCAGCCCATGTCCTAAACCTAATCCCAGCGCCTCTCCGGGAACACCCCTCCGGTAGACATTCCGTGGCGCTGCATTCCCTGCAGCATCCCACCGGGCAGCGACATTCCCTCCTCCCGGACCAGCGGCCTCCCGACGCTGCTCCCGCACTTCGCTCCCACGCGGGGCCGTGGCGCGTTCGCAGCTCGACGCCTGCAGCGGCCCCGGGCAGCAGCGCCCGCGGGGAGAGCGGGGCGGGCCGGGGACAACCCCCGCAGCAGGGCCGGGCGGGGTGAGGCGGGCAGGGCTGTGCGGGGCTGTGCCGTGAGGTGTCCCGTGCTGTGAGGTGTCCTCATGCGGGGCGGGGCTGTGCGGGGTGGGGCTGTGCTGTGCGGTGTCCCTGTACCGTGCCGTGTCCCTGTGCCGTGCGGTGCCTCTGTGCTGTTCGGTGTCCCTGTGCTGTGCGGTGTTCCTGTGCAGTGTCCCTGTGCTATGAGGTGTCCCTGTGTGGTGTCCCTGTGCTATGCGGTGTTCCTGTGCGGTGTCGCTGTGCTGTGCGGGGCTGTGCAGTGTCCCTGTTCTGTGCAGTGT
>VXAY01003086.1:723138-745637 GCA_013399855.1 Oxyruncus cristatus | reverse complement strand
TCGTTTTCGTGGCTTGCTGAATGCAGTGGGGACTTGCGGGCTAGTTAGCATGTAGAGGTGTCGGCCCCGAGCCCTGCACGCGTTCTCTTGAGGTTGGAAAGTTTGGTCAGAATCCCCGGGCGCGTTCACACAAGTCCCACCGACCCTGTGCTACATCGTAGATTCATAGAACAGTCTGGGTTGGAGGTGACCTTAAAGATCAGTTAGTTCCAAATGCCCATGCCCTGGGCAGGGACACCTTCCACTAGACCAACCTGGCCTTGAACACTCCCAGGGTAGGGGCATCCACAACTTCTCTGGGCAACCTGTTCCAGTGCCTCACCACTCTCACAGCAAATTTCTTCCTAACGTCTATCTAAACCTATTTCCGTTTGAAGCCACTCCCCTTTGTCCTATCACTACAGTTCCTGATAAAGAGTCCCTCTATACCTTCCTTGGAGGTGCCCTTCAGGTACTGGAAAATTGCTATGAAGTCTCGATACAATCTTCTCCCAACTGAACAGCCCCAGTTTTCTCTGTCTTTCACCACCTATAGAGGAGGTGATCTGGCCCCAGTCACACTGATAAATGGTTGAAAATCTGTTTTGCAAGGTAGGAGTGTATCTGTCAGTATACACATGCACACCCATATTAATTTTACAGTTTTGTAGGTGTTCTGGTACTCCTTGCTCAGAAACATTACTGCTAATACAGAAAAGCCTTAACACATGGCCTTCCTGTGCCACAGTATTTGTGTGGGTATAAAATGTCTCTGAGCGCTTGTACCACACTAATACAGTTGAATTGAGGTGGTTTCAAAATACAGACAAGGCCTCCTGTGTGAGGGAGAAGGAACACCCTCAAAAACAAACCATGGGACTGATACATATGAACTGTCTATGCAGTAGCTAATGCTTACTGTCTGCCTAATGAAAAATTTCTTCATATGCAAAAATTAGTAAGTACCAAAATTTCTCTTTTTTTATTTCCAGGTGATGTCATACCTAGAACTTCATATTTGAATGAGTTTGATAACTAGTCAAAATCATGACAAAATATGAATTCTTGCTAAGTCCAGTCAAGATAGTTGTGCTGTATTAAAACTGATGTTACAAATTATCTTTTTTGTAAAATGCATTGCATTTGTAATGCTGTAAAAATAAACCAGAACTTTGACACGTGGTGTGGGGAAGCAAGGGGTGACAAGTGCAAGAAATTGGGTGAGGAGAAAAGCTGAGCTGTTTAAGGATTTTCCTTTGCTCAAGAGACCTTCCGCAGCTGGAAGGTTTAAGTCTAGAAGAAATAATGTGGGAAGCAGCAACATTCTGTTTTTCCCTCGGGCTGTTTTTGCCAAAAGAGATGCCGTTTCTATCAAGAGAGAGAATTGCAGGTTATGTAAAACTTCAAAGCGTTCTTTCCCATCAACTGAGGGGAAGGAAAATAAGAAGAGAAAGAGAAAACAGTAAAAAGCAGCCCAGAGGGCATTCTGTGCGTGTGTTGGGCCTTTGACACGTAAGGCAGGAGCCCAGCTCTGGGGTGTGTGTGTGTGTTCTCTCCCATCTGGCTGTGAGTTCTCGCAGTCTGTTCTAGCATTTCTGAATTCGGAAATAAACTGTCTTCAATACTGGAGCTAATGGCTTAGTTCTCTGGTTACCTGCGTGCATATCAAATCATACATGTGGTATACAGTCTTTGTTAAAGAAAGAAAAAAGTGGTCAAGGAACAGTGAGGACCAAAACCATACAAACTTGCTGTCAGAGGCATTTTGCTGCAGAAAATATTTTTCACCTCAGAAACAGACTAATGAGAGTAAATACGGCCCCCCCCTTTCATAAACTGAAGCTTTTTGCTGCCTGGCTAAGTTCTCTCTAGCACTCTGCCTTGGCCAAAATGCAATGTCAATAATTATATTTTAACAAAGATCTTAGTATAAAGGATACAAAAGTGTTTTTTTAAGCAGATAGGAAAAAATGGTTTATAAATATAAGAGGGGGATATTTTCAGACAGCAAAAGAACATCCCATGGTGTCTGGCTAGACAGTGCTTGGGAAAAGCAGCCCCTGGAGAATTTCAAAGGGCTTGTTTGAAGGCTTGCATCTCAGTTCACTGTACATTGAGAAAATGATGCAAAAACTATTCAAGGGTTGAGCACAAAGAATAGCGTTTTCCTCTTCCGATTGCATGGCCAAGAGCTCTGTTCACGCTGCTTAACTTGCTGTCCCAGATCCGATGGCATGAGAGTAATGAACGACTCAGACCACCTACTATCAGGGCTGCCAGACACAGACTCCATATGCAGTTGTATCCTGAAGTATAGGGCTGTCACATACGGTAGGCAGTTGAAACATGGAGCCAAGTCTGCATGTGGAGAGTGCTGAAGAACGTTGCTAGGAGGCCTATCGTCCTTCATTGCCAGTCTGTGGAGCCATCTAAATCTGATATTTCACTCCCAGACAAAGGAATCTCTTCCTTTTAGATAAGAATATTTTCTTGGTTGAACGAGAAAAAGATTGATACGTATTTTTCTTTTTAAAAGCAATCTGTTAAGCAGCCACTGTCTGACTTCAGTTTGGGCCAAGTGCTTTCATCTGGAAGGTGTCCAAATCAGAGATCATCTTTCACATCCATTTCAATTTCTGTGGCATCGGTTCAACCAGTGTCTTAGCATTCTGCAGCCTTTGTTGTTGGGTTGTAGGGAAGCTACCAAAAACCTAACAAAGAGCCTATGTCTGTATGTAATATTCTGGTCCAATCAGCTTTAACCCAAATTTGAAATTAGGACTTTTTAAAGAGTAATTACTTCAGTGATTATTGTTTTCACAATAACAATGGCTTATGATTTTTTTTGATTTTAAGAGGCTCTCACTCATACCCTGAGCAACTCCAAAGGTGGTATAGTTGTATTCGATCAGGAGAATAAAAATCCTCAGAAGTGAGTGAAGAGGATAATTGTTGCTTTTATTCAAATCATTTTCTCTAAATCAGTTGATGTGCTTGCAAGGCAGTATGAATCATTCTATTTAAAAATAAACAGAACTGGTGAAATCCCTGGATCATCTTCTCTTTTCCTCGAATAAAAGAGTGTACTCTCTCACAAGTTTCCTCACACTATTCCTTAGCAGCAGTGGTTTGATACTGCTCTGATGGTGACAGATGGGCTTAGGGTAAATGTGTTAGCCAGGAAAGGACTTTCATTCTCCACCCTGTCCCATTTAGTGTTTATGTGTTCATTCAAGGAGAAATAATGGGACCTAGTGGAACCTTTGCAAACAATAAATAGACAAGGCACGATTTTACTGTTACCAAGCTGTGACAGATAAAGACATAGCATATAACTTTTTTAGTATGTGGCCAACACAGACAGTTAAGGTAGGTGGAGTTTAATTCATCAGAGATTATGTTTATAGGCCAGAGGAAACGCTTAATGGCTGTGATTAGATGAGGAGGATTGGGGTTTGGGTTTTTTTTTGTGTGTGTGACATGGGCGTCTTTCCAGTGGTGTTTTCCTCATCCAGGCAAGTATTTTCATGAACTATGAAAGCATCCATTTAGAGGGAATGGATCATCTGTGGTAGTGCTAGATAAGATGGGATAAATTATATAGGATCAGAGCCCAAAGCATCTGAGCAGAGGGCAGAACTCCATGCCTTTGCTCAGTAGGGGATGAACACAGCTGTTTTCTGGACCAAGGGGAATCTGGGGTTGAGCAATTAAGACCTCTCTGCCTTTATATGATTCTGTTGCACGGCTCTTTGGTGCTGAAGGTGGTAGAAGGACAGCAAGAAGAGCAAGATGGAAGGGGTTCAGGTTCCTTCCTTGCCTCATCTCCTTCCTCATCTGTATATCCATAAGCAGACTTGTCTATGTGTTATATGTGTTAATGGCACCTTCTGTGGGGTGCAGAGAACAGAGTGTCATGCCTACTGGGTTTCATACAGGTTGTAACCAACTTCAGTGTTTTGCCACAGCCCAGCCTCTGAATGTTCACAGAGTGGTCAGAAAACTGGCCTGTAAATCCCTGGTGGCTGCCAGGTGCCCACCAAGCTGCCCCACCATCACACTCCCTCACTCCCCCACTCCCTCACTCCCCCTCCTCAGCAGCATGGTGGGGGGGGGAAATAAGATGAAAAACTTATAGGTTGAGATAAAGTCGGTTTAATAAAAGAAAGCAAAGGCTGAATGTGGAAGCACAGTCTTGCCACAGACTGATCCAAACACACAGGTGTTCTCCTATGGCTTGGACACTGTGGGGACTTGCATTGCCCCCATAAGTCAGGGTCACATCCATCAGAGCAGAGGGCAGTACTACATTTCCCGTAATATACATACATCAATTTCCCATGATATAAAACCAAGCATTAACAAAAGATGGGGAAACCCAATGAAGTGTGATAGTTCAGCTTACATGTGGGGGGCTTAAAGCATGATGTAGCTTTTCGGTTCTCACTTTGCAGTGTATCCTACATACCCATTTCTTGATCTTGACGGATGTGTTGTATCATCAATTCTCCACTTCTAAAAAGTTTGCTTCTTGACCTTCAGCCCAGAAATGTTGCCCTTGGCCCCTTTGTTCCTCTAAACAGCAAAGAACTAGTTTCATAGTCAGCTCTTTTTGGCATGAAGATTGTTATCCTTCCCTACATTTTACATGATGGGCTGTTATGCCCAGCAGCTGGTACTCTCCCTGTAACTGTGACAGAAGAAAAAGGAGTAACAGGAAGTCCCTAGACTTCTTCCAGGGTATTCCAGTGCAGAAATCTCATCTTTATAATTCTTCTGCTTTTGCAGTTGTTCAGTTGCTTGTCTCCAAAGAGACATCTGGAAGTCCCAATATAATCTAGACATTGTGACTTCAGACCCAAGCCCAGAAGCAGATATATGATGTCTCCTTTTGGTCTCACTACCCTGCACCTCCCCTGCAGCCTCCCACTGTATTGGTGCTCCAAATGCTGACACTCAAAATTATTTACACAGAACAGTACCAACTTTCTCTTTTTGCCCCAAAATAGCTGTGGGTAGTCTGTGGCTTCTTGTAATGGACTTTCAGATGTTTCCCCTGGTCCTATTTTTCCTGAGCAAATGGTGTCTTGTGGGAATAGCTGTTTGGAAGAAGAAGCATTCCAAATTGCAGTTTATATGAACTCTATGTCTTCATCAGCCAAATGTGCATTAATGATGCCTGTAGATAAATTTTCAGCATGCTTGTTTGATGGCTTCTCTTGGGGCTTGCGCAAAAATGGCTTGGAAATGGAACATTTACAAAGAAGCGGATGTTGGCAAAAGAAAGCATTACAATGAGATGTAAAATATGTGCACTGTAATTTATACAGGCAACTAGCTTCTGGGAAACTTGACCTCTGGCCAGTAGAGGACAGAAACATATCCAAAGAGACCACTGAAGCAGTGACTGGTACGCAGTGGGACAGAGATGGAGGGACTAATTATATTTTCGCAGCTGTTACACCAGTGCTGAAAGTATGTTGGTGACGAATTACTTTGTCATGGACTTCACAGTAGTTAATACTGGAGAAAAGCTAGTCTGCCCTGTGGTTTGACTGCTTATGTGCTATTAACATTATAAGCAGGAGTGCAAGGGTGGTTTTTCCCTTCAGGGGTCATTGCCAGTATGCAGTTTCCCGCTGTTGATCCACAGTTGGAGGCATAGTTCTCATTAAAGTGTTGACAGATGATACTCCTGTGACTCATTCAATAGTGGGACAGAGAGAGAGGTCCTGTGCTCTTTTCCTTCCCAAAACATGTCCTAGTTCTGTGAGGGCATCCCTGCTCTACTCTGTAGTACATGGCTTACTTTCCTAAACCCTGAAAAGCACAGCAGCCTGGGGTTTCTCTCTTCATTTGCCTCTACTGACATTTTATTTCTCTCTCTAACTGTAAATGCCTAGTGGTAGGCTGTAGTGGGTTGACTCTGGCTGGACACCGGGTACCCATGAAAGCCACTCTCTCACTCTCCTCTGCAACTGGACAGAGGAGAGAAAATATGAGGAAGGGTTCATGAGCTGAGATGAGGACTAGGAGAGATCAGTTACTGATCACCATCACAGGCTAAACAGACTCAAAGTGAAGATATGGATTAATTTTATTACTAACAGAATCAGAGCAGGAGAGTGAGAAGTAAAAATAAATCTTAAAAACCCTTTCTCCCTCCCTCCTTCCAAGTTCCACCTCCTCCCTCCAGTGGCACAGGGAGACGGGGAATGGGGGTTATGATCAGTTGTTGTTTCTGCCGCTGCTCAGGGAGAGGAGTCCTTCCCCTGCGTCCTGTGAGTTCTCTCCCACGGAAGACAGTCTTTCATGACTTTCTCCAGTGTGAGTCCATCCCACAGGCAACAGTTCTGCACAAACTGCTGCAACATGGGTCATTTTCCCACAGTGTGCAGTCCTTCAGGCACAGGCTGCTCCAGCGGGGGTCCGCCACAGGGCCACAAGTCCTACCAGGAAAACCTGCTCCAGCATGGGCCTCCCACGGGGTCACAGCATCCTTGGGGCATCTACCTGCTCCAGCATGGGCTTCTCCATGGGCTGCAGGTGGGTCTCTGCACTCCCACGATTGTCTATGAGTTGCAGGGACACAGCTGCCTCACCATGGTCTGCATCACAGGGTGCAGGAGAACCTCAGCTCCGGCACCTGCAGCACTTTCTCCCCCTCCTTCTCCACTGACCTTGGTGTCTGCAGAGCTGTTCATGTTTGCTCTTCTCTGACTGCAGTTTTCACCTGCCCTGCAACTTTTTTTTTTCTCCTTCTTAAATATGTTATCATGGAGGTGTTACTATCATTCCTGATTGGCTCAGCCTGGCCAGCATTGAGTCCATCCTGGAGATGGCTGGCATTGGCTCTACTGGACATCAGGGGAAGCTTCCAGCAGCTTCTCACAGAAGCCACCCTTATAGGCCCCCTCTACCGAAACCTGGCCACAAAAATTCAATACATAGGTGAAAACATTATCTGTCACTTCACAGGAACATGCCTACCCCACTGTCATTTGGGAGAGCACTGACCACCTGTCAGCTGATTTCAAAGAATATCTGTATTCTTTAAGTATTATAAGGTTCATTCTTGTTTCTTGTATCTATGGCAAGAGATGTTTTCTTTCACCTTAATTTCCTTCTTATGAGCAAAATTACTTGTGATTTATTCAGTGTCAATCAATTTAGATTCTCTAACCTCATTTCTTATTCAGAGGTTCCACAACCCATTCTGCATGTGAATCAGATATTGCATGCACACATGGATGGCATGTAAAGCAGGTATTAACAAGATAGTAAGATCAGCCCTTCTGGTGCTACAAATCTGGTCCTCGGAATTTTTGCATTCTGGTCAGTAGCTCCCCTGCATCTGTAACCATTCACGGACTCATTCTCTGTTGTTCACTCTCTCATTTGGACATTCATTCATCCTAAGTAAATTTTGCTCTTCTTGTTTTCTTCTTAGTAGCTTTAGAATGATTTTAAGAAACCCAGACATACATTATGTGGTCATGTCAGATACGTTGTGGTAGCAGCAGAAGACTCCAGGCAAGAGTATAACCTCATTCTGCTCTGTGAGCACAGAAGAAAATAGTCCTTGTCTTTTATGGTTTACAATTCAGAGATTGTATATTTCACAGCAAGGAAGAAGATAGATTAAAGAGGGACCTAATAGTTTCTGGATAAGGAGGTTGGAGTGTCTTAATTTATCATGAAAGTCATCAACAGTGTAGATGGCAATGCTGGAAAAGTTATAAGGGCATGAAAGATCTACAGTGCAGATCCTGTCCATAAAAGCCATCATCTCTCGATGCAAGTCAAATGCCACTTGTGTCTTCCCAGTGATATAAGACTATGTGAAATAGGGAATGGAATAATAGATAAGAAAATAGCAAAGCTGGAGGCAGATGCTTGAACACAAATCATCCCTCTAAGCTGATGCATTATTGCGGGGTTCCTGGATTGACTCATTGTCATTATTTATGCAAAACTTCTGGCCACATTCCCCCTGTGTAATATTACAACCAACACATTACAGAATGGGGGAGGTCCTCTATTTCCCGATTCCATCCTGTTCCTATATAACCTTCCAGATGTATATCACAATTACTAGAGGCAGTATATTTCTCATTATAACCTGAAATCTATATACAACATCTGGCCATTTTTACTGACTACATTCCCAACTAGTGCAGGCTTGGATGATGGCAAAGCTCATCATCTTGCTGGATCAGTACTAACTGCACATTAGATTTTAGCCCTTTTTTCTTAAACATTGTTTATCCTAATTTTGTTATGGAATGTTGGAAAGTGTTTTGTAATTTGTGGGGTATGTTGTGTGTGAAACAGATGATCAGTAAGCTCTGTATAGCTGCAACTATGCTAATAAATTAAATGTTCATCAGGCTGTTCTCTGGGTGCAAGGCCAGTTGGCATGGAACAGTCCATATGCATACTATTTGACACTTTTAAACTTTGCAAAAGGGTACACACATGCTGCCTACTGGAAATGTTACCTCCCAGACCACTGGTGACAGAGTGCTCCTGGCCATGGTAGTCTACTCTTCTTTTCGCAGTGCAATCTTACCTATGAGTACACGATAACAAATACATTTTTTTTCTTTATTTTATGGCCAGAATCTTTGAAAGACAAAATGGAATGGAAGAAAAGCAAACTACTGAAAAAGAAACCTCATAATCTTGTAAAATTTACCCATGTAAATTTCAAGAGGATAATGGAATTTGGTGGAGTTTTTTTTTTTTTTTTTTTTTTAATTATTATTATTGTTATAGGGGCTGTTTTTAACATGAAACTTGGTGTGAGCAAGTGCTTTTTCCATGAGTGCTGTGTGAAGTGAGTGAAAAGTCTGGTGTTATTTCAGTTTCACGGGTTTGTCAGTATCTGGAACAAGGCTTTTCCTGGAATGAAGATGATAATTAGTGATCTGAGATCTAAGTGTGTTCTAAGGTTACAACTCAAAAAGACTTATTAGTGGAGTGAACCTATTGTCAGATGCAGTGTGACAGTATGAGGATTTCCAAACACGGTAATGCTTGGAGACTTTGGAGAATTCGTGCTTTGGATGGGAATGGCTTACTTCCAGTTGTCTGTGAGTAGAGACTGGACCATAGCTGGTAGCAATGCCTTTACTGAAATAATGATGACAACAAGAGGAAGAAAGGAGTGTTAGCCACACAGAGCTCAAATATCAGCCTCTGCCACTGTATGAGGCTGTTACAGATGAGAAGTACAGTGATGTTCCTTTGAAAGGAGCTGCCATAGACTTGCTGGTGGGGGAGCTTAGGCAGGGACAGCAGAGGAGCTGTCTCAAACGTAAGAAAACTCTCATGGCTGCTTCTGACTTTACAGATATGTGAAGAGCAAGAATGCAGACGAATTGTAAGGATAGAGAGGGAGAATACGTTAAAATTACATGGTATCGTAATGAAGGATTCTGACAAAATCCAACTGTTTTCAACCAATGTAATGAATTCTCAAAGAGAAGGAGAAACAGAAAAAGTCCAAGTCCCCTCTCATGTAAAACCTTACTATTGAGTCCTTCAAATGGGTCTTCCACTCCTCTGCGGAGCAACCTGAAATCTTGCTGCTTTAGTGGGTGGCATGATATGCTTTTTATTTTCACTGGCAGTGCTGAGAAATCACCTTGGCTTCATCACTGTATACTGTGACAGTTGCAGCAGGCTGCTGCCATCCTCTACCTCCTTCGTAGATCTTAAAGCAACCATTATGTGGCTGTTCAGCTGCAGTTACCTGCTTCCTGTAATGCAGGAAGATTTGATATGGATTTTAAAAGGCCACATTAAAAAAAAAATAATTAAAAAGGCCCTAAAGGTAGGCCTTAAAAAAGCAAACTATGCCAAAAGTCAATTAAGGCATTTCCACCAGGGATTTCCAATATTTAGAGAGAACTATATGTTTGGTGATTGCAAACAGAATTTGTTGAAAAAACATATTCTCCTCATTCCCAGTTCCTTTCACCTGATCTCCAGTGACTCCAGTAAAATGATTTAAATTATTTTTGTTTGTTTTCCAGTGATTTTTTTACTTCTGAAATGTGCAAGAGGGGGTTTTGTTTTTGAAAGTGCTCATCTTTTAATATATGATGTGAGGAGTAGCTACAGATGTTTTCATTTAACTGAATAGAAGCTGTTCATTAAATGAAAGTTTTTGATGGAAGATTTCTGGCCAGCACTATCTGAATGACATATCACATATCATATCTGTGATAATAATTAGAGAGAAAGCCTGAAGTGAAACAGACCATAAAGTAGCAACATGAAAAGGAGAACATGACTAATTAGTTTGATTGTTCAAGCAAAGAAACCACAATAAAGCAAGATAACCAAATGCCTTCAAGCTTGCTGTTTATTGTTCAACTAGACATCTGAAAAATCCTCCATTTTAATGCTGTAAGGTTATTGTTGGCACACGTGACAAGTATTACAGCTTTGGGGTTAAGAAATGTGACTTCTAAATAATGTTATTTTGATCGCTACTAACCCTCTAGAAGATGCCTTTTTAGGAGGCATTAGCAAGTACCAACCATGTTGTTATCAACAAAAGAAAGATTCAGTATGCTCTCTTGTTGTGATGCTGGTAACAATAATAACAATCCGTGCATCACTGTGAAGCAGAAAAGATGAAAGTAATGTTATTGTAGACTTCTTTTTCTATTTTTAATTTCTAGAGGTATTATCCTTAGGTCTTGCTCCTTGAGCTGAGGATCTTCAGGCCCATATGTCTTTATTTCTCGTGTGCAGATGCCAAATTAGTGTATGGAAAGAAGTCCTAAATAATGTAGAAAAATCTAAATGAAAGTCTGGGTCTAGAAAGAATGTTTACAGATAAAATCTGTGCTCTGTTGTTACTTCTTCAGCTGAGATTAAATGAATTTTTAGTTTCATGTAGAAAGATTATAATATACTAGTCTATGTTCCACACACTTTAGGACAGTCCTTTGCTTGGACCTTTAAAAACACATCTTTCAAATATTCTTTTTTATTCTGTCAGCCTGTGCAGATCTTCCCACCAGAGATGCAACACTGCTATTCAATCTTTCTTCTTAATATTTAATGATAGATTTGTATTTACAGATGCTACTTCCATTAGTGCCAGAAGTGACAGAGCAACCATACAGTACTGAGGGTGTGGGAAGAGGTCCTTCAGCACCTGATATCTGCTGCGTAATAGCTGCAAGCATGAGGAGAATTAAAAGCTTATACTCAAGCATGAACAGAAGAAAACTACAGTGCAAAGGTCAATTCAGTGTTTCATCATTTGTCATTTCAGTCAAACTACTTTTTCAAATCCATATCCTCTGATAGCTTGAAATGTGAAGTTTTCCAAGTGACTTATCTTTTGTCTATATGGCACTTGTATGACAGCAGTGGCAGCATCAAGTGATTCATGTCTTTGGGGAAGTGGATAACAGGAGGGAAAAAATGAATATTGGGGTTGATGGCAATTGTCATGGTTCCACTGACGTCAAAGAGACAACTATCAAGTGACAGTAGTCAGGAAAATTTACATGAGTTGAGCATCTGTGCCATCCTGTGTTTTATTAACTCACAATCCTGACTGAAAACTAATGAGGGAGAAAGTTAAAAAGGTTTGATTCATACAGACTTAAAAACGTGAACTACAGAATCTAAGTTTTAGTTCGGGAGACTTTAGAATGCGGGATTGATGAACTTGGTCCCGCTCGCAGTAAATACATGGCCATTTCAAAGATGCATATTTTTGCTGAGATAACTATTTGAAACCCAGACTGAGAGCACATTCTTCCTGTATTATCCAGCTAACACAAGTTTAATGGGAGAATACTGTCTTCTTTATAGGACACATAGCCACTAGTGGGATCCTAATGCAGTACGATAGAGAAAAGTCTTTCTCTGATTTCAAGTTCTTTCATTTTCAAAATACTTTTGTTTATGGTTAAAATACTTCAGAATTAATTAACCCTATCATTCTGCCTTCCATGACAATAGACTTTAAAAGTTGTAATATATCAGGTAAATTAATTAACACCAACCCAAGTAATGTATTTCGGATGTTAATCACATCAAATCCTCAAATGGGAAAAAAAATTACATTGGGGACAGAACTGCAACTACTGAAGTAAAGGAAAAGGCTGCATTGAATCATTAATGGCCTTAACATCAGGTCTGAAATAACAGTGCTTCTCAGACTCATAATCCCAGAGGGACCAACAATCTTTCATCCTTATAGAGTAAATATACTAGGAATCAGTACTTTGCTGTGCCTTAGTCTTTAGCCTTAGAATTCAAATATCAAGATCTTGTGTTTCATATGAACAGTACAGATCTTATGGGAAGAGCATGTTTTGGTTCATCCAATTTTCCATCATTTTCACCATTTTTTTAATCTGCATATCCTTCACCCTGGGTTTTTCAAAGGTGCAGGAAATTTGCAACAGGAGGGACATGTAATCTCTGAGAGCAAAACAGGAATCCAGGCTAAGGAGAGTGCTAGTGATTATTGTATTGACAATACTGAAACACTGAAATAATGCTGCATACAAACTGCTTTAGAGAACAAACATGGTTGATATTTTTATACCATGTATATACAAAATTGTTTATGTTGACTAAAATGTGGTGCTGTTGCATCACTCCAGCTGCACATCTGCATCATGTTTTGGGTCTTTTGAGGGAGCTCCAGACGTGGTTTACATCAACATGCTAATGTTTTTGCAGTCTCTTAATACTGACTTAAGTGATGGATGCAAACACCTATGCAGTCCCCAGTACTGCAAGACTGCACCTGAATCTCCTGTCTTGGCTCCTTTCCCCATTGTTAGGGCCATATTAAGGTCAGAGCAAAGCAGTAACAATCTTACTTTTACATGTGGTCTGAGGGAACAGAGAAAGGTTCTTACTGGGATGCCTTTGCCAGATCCTTCTCCTGACCTCAGCTTCCTGCCAAATCCAACAGGGGCAGTTATTAGTGTCTCTTCTCTTCGTTTGTGTCCAGTCTTCCTATGTAATCTACTTAAAAAGGTTCCGTGACCATTTCCATGCTGATGATTCGTAAGTCCACCTTTCATGAATCCCCCATCTCAGCTGGTTTTATTGACTCTGATCCAGGAAAGTACTTAAACATGTGCTTAGCTTTGAGTTAATTGGCATTCCAAACTCAGGCCAACATCACACTTTGGAGAGCTGTAAAAATAATAAGCAATTTTATTATTGAAATTGCCATGCTTTGTGCTGTAAGGTTTATAAAAAAATGAATTAGTACTGACCCACCTAAATAAGGGATGTTAGGAAGCCATTCAGGACATAAGTGATTTCTGAAAAATTGAAGAAACAGACAACATAAATAAATTTAAAATGAGTTATATGCAACTGAATGCCACATCTTAATAGTATATCCTATGCATATATCTACATTTAGGAGAATGTGTTTATAAAAATATATGAACCATATAAACTAATATTGCATATTCTGTATTACATGTTAAAAGTCTATGTGTGTATCTATTTGTTTGTGACTGGGCATCCAAATGAAATGTATACATCTGCCCTGTTATCTGTGTTTTGTCAACCATTGTATTAAATATGTAGATGAAGGAAATAATTCACTCTGACCCCTTATGTGTTTCAACTGCTTGACTAAAACTCTGAGAACTGTCTGAACAAAACTATTTGTCCATCTGTCTTCACACTAGGAGGAGAATAACAGCAGCTCTTGTCTTGTCTGGTGGTTATTTAGTAAATGTCAGCAGGATAATTGATCTATAGGAATTGTGCTACTGCTGGTAATGCCTGTGCAGTGATATGTGTACCATGATAAGATGCCAGTGTATACTGGTTGTGTTTATAACAGGGAGAACATTTTCAGAATGAATCCAACTGCAGTGTGCCTTAGCTAAGGGAGAAAGGAAGAGGAGAAAATAGCTTCAGACAAAATGTTCCTCAGGCACAGATAGAATCCTTATTTGACCATATAAGGCAAGACCTAAATTCGAACACAGCCTTCATATGAGTGTGAGAGCCAGGAACAGATTGTCTTCCTGGTGAAAAGTGAGTGAAATGCTTCAACAGCCTCTGCTTGTTATGTTGTTCCTGATGCCATAAACTTTGTTATAGTGATAATTGCTGCTTCTGGATTCCTAAATCTTCTCAACATTGGATCAAGAGATCAGCTCTGACCAAACTGCTTGAGGCTCCTGATCCTTGCAATATTAACAAGTCACAGGATCTGAACTAGATTACCTTTCTTCTTCCTTACCATCTGATTGAAAGGGTGAACCAAAAGCTAGTGGGAAATTCCAACCGATGGTGGATATATCCAAAACATTTTGGATCTGTTCTTAGTAACTAACTCTTGAGTAACTTAATAATGTGATATAAGATGGGCATTTCTGAATTTTGAATATTCACAACCAGTTACCCGCTGTGGATGTGAATTTCATATTTAACCTCAATTTTCATAATTATTGGAATCAAAATCTTCAGTTACAGATGTTTCTGAACATTCAGAGCTTAGTGGTTCGAAATCCTAATGTCAAGGTGAGGAAATATGGGGTTGGGAGATAGAAGTGATGAGAGTGACAGCTGGGCTTAGCAGGCCAAACAACTGCATGTATTTGAATGATGAATCTATGCTGTGACACTAACAAATTCAGTAAATAGGAAAAAATTGCAGAATATAAGCTGAATATAGCCAAATTGAAAGGATACTGAAAATCATTCTCAAGTAACCTTCCTACTCGCTAACAGAGGAAAGCTGGATGGATGTGATCAACTGCTGGCAGAGCTCTCCACCTGCCCTTGAAGGATAGCTGTGTCCTCCTCTGTTTGACCTGATGTTTAACAGGACCTAGAATGGTTCTTCAACCTTTCCTGCAATGGAGGCTTGCACAGTCCCTCTTTAATTCAACTGGGCACTCTTCGGACACAGAATATGAGTGTTACAGCATTATATATCCTGAACAGCGACGGCTCATAACAGCTGAAAGAAGGTCTTGGTTGTTATTACCATATTTGAGATCTGGGGTGGAGAGTAGGTAAGGATAGGATTTCCTTATAAATACTAGGCATCTGAAAGCTGTGATGTGGAGACCAACACTGTTGTCCAGACTCTCCCACTTGTCAAAGGAGAGTAAAACACACTTGCAGTGAGTGATGCCCCCAGGACTGCTGGTTGTGCCTCTCTCTTGACTGTACAGAACAGCTTAGACTGAATAGCTGAGTCAGGGAAGGCAAGCCCCATTCCCAGTGACAGTGGCAAACCTCCTGAAGAAGGCTGTGGCATAGCTGAAAATTGGAAGCAGGAATCCAGAATCCACTGTCTTGTGCGCAATGCTGTCCTTTATTTTTAAAGATGAATGATGACAAAGAAGGATGAAAGAGGAAGATTTCTGGTATGGCAAAACTGGGGTCATCAGCATAGGTCTGAAGCTTAATCTCAAGAAATCATGTCAATTTCAGAGATTTGAAATTATTCTGAAAGCTATGTGGAAAGTGAAGAAGTGAAAATATGACTGTGAGGCAGACAAAGTGTGATTAGTTAGCAGACAAGCAGTTTCTAATTGCAGTAGAGAGATGAATGTGACAAAACAGACAGTTCCCCTCATCTTCTGAAGATGTCCTACTGTGCAGTATGGCAATGACAGATTAAAGAATGTAATTTGAAATAATATAAATTGAGAAGTGATCTCTTTGTGGGTCTGAGTGATGAAGCCACCCAGAAGCCGCCCTCCTCCGAAGGGATTAGTGATTTAAACACAAGACTTGCTGTCCTCCAAAGTATCACAAGGGTGAAAGACCAACATACCAAAGAAAAAATGGCACATTGCTACTTAGTCTCTTTTCCTGGGGTGGAATGCAGGCAAGAGAAAGGAGAGTGAAGATGTCAAAAAATAAAATGTCAGTAAAAGAGTAATGAAAGGAAAAGAATTGTAAAATCATTTTAATTTCATTTGTGATAAAATAGAACCTATTTATAGAAATGTCTACAGCAGCCTTCTTTCATCTGAAAAAGTGAATACTGCTGTATCAGGCTGAAGTTAACAGGGTTCATAACTGAGTAAGATTTGATTTTTATACAGGAACAGTTTCTTTGATATAATTTTATTTGTTTTCTTGTGCTGCCTGCCCTGCCATGTACTTACATTCAATTTTGTCTTCCGTGGAACAATTTTTTTCACCACTTGTGCAGTAGTTGTTTCCCTTTACAAAACAGCTGACAGTCCCTATATGCGGGATGAATATATGCGTGAGTACTCTGGTTCAGTCCAGTGAGGGTTCTCTCTTACAGTGTGTCACTGGCCACTCTCTTAAACTCTGATGCTTGTCACTGGAATGGGGACTTCACTGTGAGCTGCTCACTGTGGTCTTTGCAGCCATTGTAGGTCCTTCACTTTTCTTGTACCATAAGAAGAGGAAAGTGTGTAGATAACCCTGTATTACTCTGACATGAAAGCTAGTATTTTCAGAGAGCTGATCAAGGAGACCATGGAATTCATACTGGAGAGCCCATCTGCATAACAACAAGGCTTCCTTCAAACAACCATCTGGCAAGGATGAGACACAGAGACTAGTGACTGGACATGCCTCACTCAGTGTGGGGACATGAGGACTTCGCTTTTATCAGTGTCATTGCCTGTACCTTGTCCAGCCTTTGTTTCACTTCCCCCATCTTGTCTCATAAGATGCTTAATCTGTCTCAAGGATATCTTAAGGGGGCTAGTGGTGTGATTCGATTCACTGATAATACACCCCGCCTCAAATCTCTTTTAGGAGGTGCCAGGTGCTCCTCTCTAAATATACCAGCTTTTTGTGTGCAAGGGGTTGGAAAACCTCAAATCCAGTAATTTTGAAAGCCAGCTCTGAGAGTTTTGGCCTTAGAGTTTTGAAGTTTGAAACAGGATCTCTGAGTGTAGTTCACATGGTGCTGAACAAAGGACACAGTTTGTGTTGTTTAATGTGTTTGCATTATTTAACAGATACACCTGGCAAAAGCCCACACATCCCTTGCATCCCTTCCCGCTCCTGGCAGTGCTCTTTCAGTCCTGGTCAGGTAAGGGATTCAGTTTCCATTCCCATGCTCCCTGTACTGACAGATTATTTCAGATGAAAGACACAAAGCAAAGGCAACAGGAATTCAGACAAGCAGCTTGGAACGACAAGAGATACGTGTTGCCAATTGCCCAATCTATCACCATCAGCATCACTGAACCCAACATCTTTCTGCACTTTTGAATCATCAGGGACTTTATACACCATCTCCCTCCCAGTTTCTAAATATCTTTGTTGTCCTTTATAATTTTTCTTTATAGCAGATATTATTTTCATGAGTTTTTCTTTACCTACACACATATTTTTATGCAAGTCAGAAAAGACGTTTTGTCGCCTGCAGCTAAGCTGCCAAGTGAAACTGGCTGGCATGTGCATATTAGACCAGGAATCGACAAGCTTCATGGGCTGCTAATAAAGTGGCAGATTGATGTTAATATTAAGATTGTCTGACTTTTAAGGCCCTATGTATAGAGTCAGCCTTGTTAGCCTTATTATTTATTTATATAGTACTAAAGGTACACATTGCACTTTACTAATAAATGGGCAGATAAAGTCCCTCCACTGAATCACTTATAGTGGCCAGTTTAGATTGCTGTGATATATAAAAGATTAGTGGACACATGCAGGAGCAGGGACAAATAATACTAAAGAGGAACTGAGTCATGCAATGGTCCATGGAAGCAGCAAAGATTTAATGCTGTTGGCTTTAAGGACATCCTTTGTGGTGACCGTGGGTAAAGTCTTTGGATTGCAGTCCCAGAGAGCTGGATTTAACAGCTGAGTCTTCAATAAATCTCCTCTTCAAGTCTTAACAGCGCATAATGTGTACTGTTGTTGTGCTTCAAAATAAGGTCTTAACTATGTGCTTAATTTTAACTTTTTGCATCTTGGCATCAGTAGACCTGTGCCAACTTACAGCAGCTGAGGATCTGTCCCTAAAAATAGAAACCCACTAACTACCTACCTTAGCTGAGTCCTGAAGAGACATCTGCAAACATTTGTGCTGTTCTGTCTGGTGTCACTAGGGTTTATTTGTAACTTATCTGGCAGAAGAAGGTAGAATAGCCTTGCATACCATTTCCAGGGCAGGTATATTGGAGGGTAAATCACTGTTAACATAACTTATTTTTTTCAGTCTTAATGTGCATTTTCTTCTGCTGTTGTGCAATACATAAACTATTTCAATTCTTTATTTTTTTCTCTTTACTTGTTGACAAAGCAATGAGCCAGATCCAACACTGATCTCTAAGGTATGCAGGCATTCTTTTCAGCTCGCAAAGGATTTGTTTATGACACACTGTTATTCTTATCCCATTGTTCTACTTTCTGCCTTATCTGTTGATGCTTCTTTCTTCGTATTAGACATTTGTTGCTGGTGGGCTGTGTTATCAAGTGCTCTAGGACATCTTAGCTAAGGGCTGCGTCTCTCATGAGCAGCATGTCAGAGGGATCTTCAAAGAATTCTTAACAAAGGATGCATTTGAAGCAAGAGAAGTCTGGCTATTTTAACTATTCTTCCTTTTGATCTTGGAAAGTAGATTGTGAATGTGACTGCTCTGTATTTTCCTGTCGAGTCCCTTGACTCTTTTTCTAAAAGGTTATGTTAGTTACTTTCTAGACCAAAGGGATTCTTTCCTGTACTAAGTGCATTTCTGAAAATGTCAGCTGAAAGTCCTCTGCCTTTTATTCTTGTTTGTTTTTAATATTCTCAGTTTCCTATAGCCTGAATCTCAGAGCACTAGCAATTTTCAGATGTTTCAAACTTTTCACATAAGTTTGGTGCTATTGAATGGCTTGTTTGTCCTTATCACTTTGCTGATTGACAACAAAAGTGATTCACCTTTTGTATTTCAGAATGTGGGTTATCATTTTGTTACAACTGTTACTCCTCCTCCTCCTCTGCAGCCTCTCCTGCCTTTGTGCAATGAACAGGTTTGAAAATCTGCTTACCAGGCTTTAGTTTTCTTACTGATTCTTTGCTTAAATTTTCACTGCTTTCATTTAAAAGCAACAACAACCCATGACTCTGTTTCAAGGTAAACTGAAATATAACTTGTTGTTTAAGACTAATAAGCAAAATCATCTCCCTTTCAGTTTGAGTGGGTTTTGTCTATAAATTGCCTGATGTTGTTGAATTAGGATAGGTGTACAGGAATTGATTTACCGGGTATTTTGTTTTTTCTTTTAAAATCAGAATAAAAATGGCAAATTAATAAAAATTTCCCTTAATAAAAATATTTTGTTCTGGCCCACCGACACATTTCTTTTCAGTAAATCAGAAATTTAATGTCAGTTTTGACAATCTTAATTCTCCAGAAATTGTTTAAAGATCAACAGGATTTGAAAAGTAAAACTGATGGATTTATTGCTCAAAATGGGAAATATTCAATTTTTACATTGTATCCAGGCTTCTCTTTTTTCCCTTAATTGCACCATCTGGGCTAATAGAAATTGTTACATCTCCTTGCAGACTGTTTCAGTGATGGATATGGGTAACTTTTACTTATTTAAAAATCTTAACTGTTGTGCTGTTTATAACATTGTCACAGTTTTATTATCTATGTGATCATGGGAATGACTAGTGTTAAGAAAGGTGAGAAAGTGAGATTTTTTTTCTTAAAAGATGCAAGAGCGTTAGTGAGACTGTATCAGAATGTGGAACTTCAGAATTAAGACTAAAATGGCTGTAGGCCTACATGCAAATATGTTTACTTCTCTGACATCTAAATACTAATGTGGATTTCATGTCAAGTTCTTTTATTAACCATTGTCAAGGTGGCTGGTTACTGCGTCTGATGGGAGAATCTCTTGATGGCTGTAATCTGCCACTTGACTGTAGTCAAGTGCTTCCCTGGGACTGCTCCATTTCATTTCTTCCTGCTTCAGACACCAGAGACAACATATCTGCAATCTGCATGGGCAATGTGGATAATCCATCTAGAAGGGAACTGAGAGATGGGAGGAATTTTAATGAAAAATCTATTATTCATAATAAAAGTAAATGCTGTTCATTTTTTTTTTATTTTATTGCAGCTTTACAGTCAACCTGGGGCTGAGTCCTAGCCTGGTAAGGTATAGTAGTGATCAGTTTACACAGGTGAAATTGGAGAAACACACAAGAAAATCAACGTGCAAAAGTGAAACATAGTATGAGACTTGGCATCTTCAATACCAGGCAGTTTTACCTTCTGCTTCCTTGCATACCTATGTTCGCAGGGAAAGAAATCAAGAAGAGGAACAGAGATTTTTTCCACTTTGCCATGGGGAGTTTTCCACTTTGCCATACTCCCAAAATAACAGCAGAAATGAAAGATGGACAGATACAGGTGTGATTTCTAGTCCTCACTGTCCTCCACATAGTGTAACTGGAGCACGCAGAGCCTGAAGTCACTATTTTAATCCAGGTAGCCTGAGGCTTACAACTTGTAAATCAGTCTCTACCTGTGTCATGTACTTCGCTGTGGATTAGTTAATATCTTGAAGGAATTTTGAAGTACTGGCATTCCCAATGCCTCACCAATGCTGGTGAAGGCACTTGAGCACAAGTCCTATGAGGGGAAGCTGAAGGAGCTGGGGTTGTTTAGCCTGGAGAAGAGAAGGCTCAGGGGAGACCTCATCGCTCTCTGCCACTATCTGAGAGGAGGTTGTAGCCAGGTGGGGGTTGGTCTCTTCTCCCAGGCAACCAGCAGGAAGACAAGAGGGCATGGCCTTAAGCTGTGCCAGGGGAGGTTTAGGTTAGATATTAGAAAGAAATTCTTTCCAGAGGGGGTAATCATCTATTGGAATGGGCTGCCGAGGGAAGTGGTGGATTCTCCATCCCTGGAGGTTTTCAAGATGAGGCTGGACGTGGCACTTAGTGCCATAGTTTAGTAACCGTGGTGGTGTTGGAACAAGGGTTGGACTTGATGAGCTCAGAGGTCCTTTCCAACCCGTCTGATTCTATGATTCTATAATTCTATGATTAAATTAGAGACCATTTTGCTATTTGCAGCTTCATATTATATAATTTTGTCTCATTGCTATTCAGTCATTTTTAAGGAGAAGACAGTCACAAACAGAAATACTCAATATGAGGGGTGTGTGGCAGCCATTGCAGGTACCACAGAGCAGCTGACAGAGAAAAAGAGGCATCACAGGACTGAAAGATTCTGCATGAGGAAAAACACACATACTGGAAGATCACTGTGCTAAAAGAGAAGGCTTTCCACTGAAAGAAAATTCATACTCTTATTTAATAAGTCACTAACAGTGTTAAAAAGCTAGTGAGGATCTTAATTTGGAAGTCTCTGACAAGTTTCAAGAGGATGGACACCTCCTCTCGCCCCTTTAAACAATACCAAAACCTATCTGTTAATCTTGCATTTCTATGCAATCCAGAGACATCATGTTCATCTAGCAAAATGAGGATACTTTTATCTCAGCAGTCTCAGAAAATTATCTTACTATTTCTGGGTTCGCTAATATATGAAATATGTCCACATGTGTGGTATATAGGAGTGTTAGAATACATTTTTTATGAAATGTGATTTTTTTTTTTTTAGTCACAGTAAAGTCTGTTTCTGAGCTTGAAAGGCTTGAAGGAACAAGCCAAGCCGATCAGAAAAGCATGTGTTTTCTAAAGTGCTCTTAAAAAGCAACATCTCCAAAGGGATGGAGATGTTCTTTACAAGAGGAAGGAGAGGCTTCTTTACCCCTGTTCTCTCTTTTGAATATCCAATCTAAAGGCTGAGAACGGGATGCAATCCAAAAGGGTGATTGCCGTTAGTATTGATATACCTGAGTTAGCTTTTCAATTAGTGCTTTGAAGAGCTGCAATTACCAAGTGTTTATCAAAAATTTCATCCGACTTTATGCAGCCTGTACCATTGGGCAAGATGCTTTGAATACCTGAGTACAATCTTTATCTCACCTAATTGTAGAAAACAACACCAGAAGGGATGCTGACAAGTCCTCTAGTCCTTCCTCTGCTGCTCTTCATCCTAAACTAGTCTCACTTGTTCCTGGAAACCAGTGTGATGATGCCTCCAGAATCACCATGTGCAATAATTTCTGTTTTTTTAATCTCTTTGTTTCAGCATTTTCTCTATTGACTAACCTAAATATCCCTTATGTTACTTTTTGTCCTATTTACAGTAAATGCAAGGGGCAGTGTATCCCTGCAGTGCTTTGTAAGAATTTCTTAAGTACCTGAAAAATCTTAGTGTGTCTTTTTTCTCTCTTCTTTAGGGATGAGCCTCTAACAGTAGCACAAAGAGAAATAATAACAGCAGTAATAACTATCAAGTCCTATTCACAGATATGCCTTGCAAGTTACCTACGATGTGTATCCTACACAGTCCCCATGAGTAATATGAATTAGAGTGCTTCTATCTAGAGGCTTCTATCTGATCACCTTTCCAGAATCACCATCATCATCATCATCATCATGGCTAGACTTCGCGAATGAAGATTAGAGAAGGACTCTACCC